>PVKE010007901.1:0-49275 GCA_004027555.1 Craseonycteris thonglongyai
ATGCGATTTATTGTTTCCTTTCTTATTTGGAGGTCTTTAATCCATTTTGAGTTAATTTTGGTATATGGTGAGAGATCGCAGCACACATTCAGCCTTTTGCATGTGGTTTTCCAGTTTTCCCAGCACCATTTACTAAAGAGGCTTTCTTTTTCCCACAGTATATTTTTTGATCCTTTATCAAAAATAATCTGTCCATAAACTTGTGGGTTTATTTCTGGGTTTTCAATTCTATTCCATTGGTCCATGTGCCTGTTTTTCTGCCAGTACCAAGCTGGGGTTGTTCTTTTAGGTTGCAGTTTTAGCTGTTATAAGGCAGGGTAGTGAACATGTGGTTCTGGGGGTGGGGGCGTGTGAGTAGGAGCTAGGGCGGGCCTGAGACACAATAGCAGATTCCTCTGTTTGCAGGGAGGCTGGTGGTTCAGAGCAGAGGCCGGGCGAGCTGCTCCGGGCCGCCTTTTCAACGCCTCTGTGAGCCTGTCTGCTTGCAGCTCAGCAGTAGTGGGGGCTGAGCGAGCAGCTCTGGGCTTTTCTTCCCCTCTGGCTGGGCTGCTTTTTCACTGTCTCTGTGAGCCTGCCTGCCGTCTGTGGGCCTGCCTGCCGGGGCGCCGCTTAGCTGTGGTGCAGGCAGGTGGGGCTTGGCAGAGGCTCGGCTGCGGCTGCTCTGCACGACCGGGATTCACTCTAAGCATGTCTATTGTTGCCCAGCGTGCTCCCTCAGTGTCCACTGAGCCGCTGCCCTCACTCCAAGAGCCCTGTCTTCAAAAGGTGCTCCCTCACAGACAACCTTAGGAGCTCAGCTGTGTCTCCTCTGTGAATCAGGGGTGCCGAGCTGCTGCGGGCTGGTGCCCTGCTCTCACCCTGCCCGCCGGGAAGTGCAGCCACCCTGCTCCACAGTCCCTCTTCCACTTTAGGCTCTGTGATCTGATTAGGGCACCGCGTGTCGCCCCTTGAGTTGGGATGTTAAATTGTCCACATTCCTGTGGGGCTTCCACGCTCCCTAGGTCTCGGCTTCCAGCCCGCCCTGTGTCTAGCTCCACTTTGGCTGTAGTCCCCCAATCACCCTTTGTTTTTGCCAGCCCCAGGCCGCGCTCCGCGCTCCGCGCTCCGTTCCTGTCCCCGAACTGCTCCTTCTCCCTCCCTCTCCCACTCTCCCCGTTTTCCTCTAACCTTTGTGTGTTGTTCTGCATTGTGTGGTTCTCTCAGTTGAGGGTGCTTCTCAGGGTTTCCCCTGTGGGTTCCTTTTTGTTCATAAGTCCCTTCCCAGGTAGGTGTCTGGGTTCTCCTCTCATGCCGCCATCTTGCCTCCTCTCCGACATTTTCTAATAATACACCTTTATTCTAGTTCTACAGATTTATGTAATGGAGTTTCATAGGTCCTCACTTGACATTTGGATATCTTGCTAGGAAGCCCTAGCTCCAGCTAGGTTGACAACATGAGACCTATTGTTTTCCTTCACATAACATTAGCTTAACTTTTATATATATATGCTTCTACCAACACCTACATTCCTCTCTAGTACCCATGACATTTCAAAAGAAGAGATGCTCAACTCCCATCTTTTTGCAAGACTGATTTTTGGACTTCACAGTATTCTTTTCCTCTTGTGATTCTTTATTATTCTTTTTACTTTTTGATCATCATTTTCTTTGAAAATGCTTAATCGCTTATTTTCTAAAATTTTGACCTGTGCTCTCTTCCCTTTTTTTTCCCCCCTTGTGCCTACTCAAAAAAAAACTTCCTTCGGATAATTAATTTAGACGCTCTTATAAACCACATTGTTTTTATTAATTCATTGTGATATCTACATACAATGGAATACCTTTCAGTCATAAAAATAAGGAAATCCAGCCATTTGCAACATGGATGGACCTTGAGGACATTATGCTAAGTGAAATAATTCAGACAGGAAAAGATAAATACTATATAATTTCACTTATATGTAAAATCTAAAAAGCCATACTTATAGAAACAAAAAACAGATTGGTGATTGCCAGAGGCAAAGGATGGAGCTGGGGAAAATGCATGAAGGTGGTCAAAGGGTATAAACTTCCAGACGGGAGTTGAGCATCTCTTCTTTTGAAATGTCATGGGTACTAGATATAAGATAAGTAAGTTTTAGGGAGGGTAGTGTACAGTATGGTGATTATGATTAACAATACTGCATTGCATATTTGAAAGTTGCTTTCAAAAGTGGATCTTAAAGTTTATCACTAGGAAAAAAGAAGTGGTAACTATATGAACTTATGGGTGTTAACTAAGTTTATTATACTAATCATTTTGCAATATATGCATATATCAAATTATTCTTTTTTACACTTTAAATTAATACAATGTTATTGTAAGTTATACCTCAAAACTAAAATTTATAAATATTTTTTATTGTTAAATTTAATGGTATGACATTGGTTGGTAACAATTAGTTTCCAGTCCACATCACATCACCCATGCATCACATTATGTGCCCACCACCCAGAATCAGCTCCCCCTCCACCACCATATATCCGGTACCCACTCCCACCTCCCCACACAACTCTCCCTCTTCCCTCCTCCACCCTCTCCAGGCAACCACCAAATTATTTAGTGTGTCCATAATGCTGGTGCCCTCTCCCACCTCCCCTCCCTCTCTCCTTCCCCCCTTCTCACTTTCCCTCAGGCAATTGCCAAGCTATTGAGTGTGTCCATAGGTCTCTGTGTCTTTGTTACTTTCAGTTTTATATTCCACCTATAAGTGAGGTCATATGTTTTAAGTTAAACGGTAATTAGCAGAAATATATCATAGAACATTAAAAGGTGCTCAGTAAATGTGAGTACTTTTTTGAATTTAAAAAACTAAAGGGTAAGTTACTTACTGATAATGTCATGGTTGGTAAATGTCAAAGATTAAATTTCAACTTTGAGAATCCTGGGTTTCCTGCCTTCAAATGCAATACCTTAAATAACTATACTCTTCTGCCTCCACTTTGTTGCTCAATAATCAGTTCAAATCTAGTATGTTTAAGTTAAATAAAACCCTAGGGGCTCCTAAGATGGTGGCATGAGAGAACTTTGAAACCTACCTGAGAAGGGACATTTGAACAAAGGGGACTCCATAAGGGAAATCTTGAGAAACAGCCTCAACTGAGAGAGCCACACAATGCAAGACAACACGTGAAGGTTAGAGAAAAAGAGGCAAAAGGGAGAGAGAAGGGGGAGAAGCAGTACAAGGATGGGGATGCAGAACACGACCCAGGGCTAGCAGAAAAGGGAAGATTGGGGGACTCCGGTCAAACTGAAACTAGATCTTAGGCAGGCTGAAAGCCTAGACCCAAGGAGAGTGGAAGCCCTATGAGACTGTGGACAATTTAAAATCTGAACCCATGGGGTGGAACACTGTGCCCCATTCAGATCACCATGACTGAGGTGGAATAGGGCCCATGGAGCAGGGGGTGCTAAACTTCCCAGGGCAGCAAAAGAACAGGGAGGCAGCCCACCAGCCGCAATTCAGTTTGCCAAGTCACTGGCCTACAGAAGTGACAAAACTAAGCTGAATACAAATTGGCTCTGAAGGAGCTGCTTTCCAAGCCACTGGCTTTCAGAGTGAAAGCACAGCACTAGTAGAGCAGAGGGCTCAGGCAGGGAAGAAGAAGAAAGATTGAGCTTTGCACCTTTGATTTGGCCTACTGGCTCCCCTGCCCATAGCAAGATCTGTGTCTTTAATTCAGCTGTGCCTGTGCACCTGGCACCAAGCCAGTAGGGCCAGCACTGAAGCCCAGAACTGTGACTCAAAAGAATGAATGGTCTCTGGGTGACAGTGAGGCTAGGAACGCAGCCAGGAAGGCAAAGAGCCCTTCTGGAGGGGGCTGGAGAAGAAAGCACAGGGCTGAATGGTGCACCAGCCTCTCTACTCACAGCTCTATACCAGCTGGGCCAGTACCCTGAGGCTTAGTAACATAAACTCAAACAAAAACTGTCTCTGGGTATGACTGATTCTAAACCCAGATCCAGAAAAACAGAATGCGTCCAGGGAAAAGGGTTGAGACAGTGCACACACTGATCCACAAGCCCCCCTGCTAACAAAGAAATTTGCTATTGTGTCTCAGGCCTTCCCCCAGTTCCTACCCACACTCCCTGGCCCCTACCCACAATCCGACTGTTGTGCCTTCTATCAGCTAAGCCAGTAATCTGGAGTGCAACCCCAGGATGCAGAAATTGACTGCTTCCCTCAACCCTCTCACAAAAGTTGCCTCCCCTCAAAGGAGCCCTTATTGCTACCTGTTACATAACAGAGACTTACCAAGCCAAAGCCTACTTTACTCTCCCAAAGAGAGGGAGAATTGAGGCTAAGAGGGTTGGGACAGAAAATAAAAAATGTTTTAAAATAAATACAAGAAAATTTGAAATGCCCCAGAGGGAAAACATACTCATGCCTAAGGCAGAAAAAAATACATCAAATACAATGAACACCTCAGAATCCAAAGCCCCTCCAGAAGATCATGGACAATCTTTAGAAAAGGAGCTTACAGACTTGAAAGCAAATAACCTAAGTGAAACAGAATTCAGAGCTGTAATTCTCAAGACACTCAGAGAGCTCAGTAAATGCTGGCAAAGTACCCTGACACACTTAAATTACCTAAATAAGAAATTTTCTAAACAAAATGAATACTTTACAAAAAAAATTGAGAAGTTAGAGCAGAACCAAAAGGAACTCCTTGAAATGAAGGGCATACTGGGAGAGCTGAGAAAAGAACCAACCAGCATAGAAAACAGGGCTGACCAGCTGGAGGAAAGAATTAGTGAAATCAAATATAGAAACATGGAAATTTCACAGATGGAAGAAGAAAGGGATTTGAGAGCCAAGAGAAATGAAAGAGCCCTACAAGAACTATCTGACTCCATTAGAAAGAGCAACATCAGAATAATAGGGATACCAGAAGGAAGTGAGCTAGAATCTTCCCTGAGCCTTTTGAAGCAGACAGTAGAAGAGAATTTTCCTAACCTATGGAAAGGACTGGAAACCCAAATTCAAGAGGAAAACAGCAGCCCTACCTACCTAGACCCTAGCAGATCTTCTCCAAGGCACATTGTTCTGAAGATAACAAAAACCAGAGACAAAGAAACAATCCTCAGGGCTTCCAGAAAAAAAAAATATATGCAACTTTCAAAGGAAATCCTATCAGGTTGTCATCAGACTCCTCAGCAGAAACTCTGCAAGCCAGGAGGGAGTGGAGCCCAATATCCAAAATTTTCAAACAGAGAAATTTTCAGCTAAGAATTAACTATCCAGCAATACTAACCTTTAGATATAAAGAAAGAATAAATATATTTCCAGATATACAGTAGCTGAGGGAATTCTCTAGCACAAAATTGGCACTCCCAGAAATACTGAAGGAGGCTATTCGACCTGAATCAAGAAATCAAAATAAATCAAGAAAAGTTGGAACAACAAAGAAATAAAAAGGAAGGAATAAATGGATAGAGAAAATTCTCATATATCAATCATCACCCTAAGTGTAAATGGACTGGATTCACCAATAAAGAAACACAGAGTAGCAGACTAGACTAAAAACACAAAATTCAACCATATGCTGTCAACAAGAGACATGCCTCAGTCACAAGGACAAACAGGCTCAAAGTGAAAGGGTGGAAAAACAATACTGCAAGCAAATGGCATTCAGGGAAAAGCAGGAGTGGCCATACTGATTTCTGATGAAATAGACATGAGGATAAATAAAGTAATAAGAGATAAAGATAGACATTTTATAATGATAAAAGTGATAATACATCAAGAAAACATGACACTCATCAATATATATGCCCCTATTCAGGAAGCACCAAAATTTACAAAGCAATTACTAACAAATCTAATAGGAGAATTTGACAAAAGCACAATTATAGCAGGGGAACTAAACACTCCTTTGACAACACTGGACAGATCATCAAGCAGAAAATAAATAAGGAAATGATACATTATAGGAATTAAACATAATTCACATCTATAGGACACTTCATCCTGCAACACAGGACTATACATTTTATTCTAGTGCACATGGAACATTTTCAAGGATAGACCATATCCTGGGACACAAATTCAATTTCAGCAAATTTAAGAATATTCAAATCACACTGTGTATTTTCGGAAAACAAAGCTTTGAAACTAGAGATCAACTATAAGAGGAAAGCAGATTGGAGATTGAACAACATGCTATTTAAAAATGACTATCAAAGAAGAAATAAAACAAGAGATTAGAAAATTTGTAGAATTTAATGACAATGAAATCACAATGTACCAAAATTTCGGGGAACCAGCAAAGGCAGTAATAAGAGGGAAATTTATATCGTTACAGGCCTATATCAAGAAACAAGAAAAATTACAAGTAACTAAAGAACTAAGAAAAGATTAACAAAGAAACCCCAAAGCCAGCAGAAGGAAAGAACTAATAAAAATTAAAGCAGAACTTAATGAAATTTAGAACAGAAAAACAATAGATAGAATTATTGCAACAAAGAGCTGGTTCTTTGAAAAAAATCAATAAAATTGACAAACCATTGGCTAGGCTCACCAAAGGACAAAGAGAAAAATCTTGAGAGAAGGAAAGATGGTGGCATGAGAGGAGAACACCGATACCTACCTGGGAAGGAACTTATCAACAAAGGGGAATCCACAAGGGAAACCCTGAAAAACACCCTCAACTGAAAGAACCATACAACACAGAACACCCAAAGGTTAGAAGAAAAAGAGGGGAGCAGGAGAGGGAAGGGGAAGGATCAGTATGGGGACAGGGATGCGGAATGCGACCTGGGGCTGGCAGAAACAATTGGGGAACTATGGTCAAAGTGGAACTAGATTGAGAGTGGGCTAGAAGCCGAAACCTGAGGAAAGTGGAAGCCCCACAAGACTGTGGACAATTTAACATCCAACTTAAGGGGCGGCACATGGTGCCCTGCTCAGATCACAGTGCCTGAAGTGGAATAGGGACCACAGAGCAGGGGAGACTGAACTTGGATGGGCAGGCAGGGAGAAAGAAGTGCACCAGCCCACAGCAGCTTGGCACCCCTGATTTAGAGAGGAGATACAGCGAAGCTCTTAGAGTTGACTGTGATGGAGCACCTTTTGAAGACAGGGCTCTCGGAGTGAGGGCAACAGCTCGAGTGGACACGGAGGCAGCATGCTCAGCTGCAATAGATGTGCTTAGAGTGAACACAGCAGTCTTTGAAACCCTGCAGAGCCGCCGGCCAAGCTGCAGCCAGAGCCTCAGTCAAGCCCCACTGGATCACAGACGCATTTAAAAAGCGGCCCTATCAGAGGGGAAAAAAAGCCCCGAGCTGCTCAACCTGCCCGCACTGAACAACCATCCCCCATAGGGACAGAGGAATCTGCTATCACAGATGCAATTAAAAAGCAGCCTGAACAGACGGGGGAAAAATCCCCGAGCTGCTCACCCCTCATGCACTGAACAACCAGACTCCATACGGACAGAGGAATCTGCTATCACAAACGCAATTAAAAAGCAGCCGGATCAGAGAGGAAAAAAAGCCCTGAGCTGTTCGCCCTGCCCGCACTGAACCACCAGCCTCCCTGCACACAGAGGAATCTGCTGTTGTGTCTCAGGCTCGCCCTAACTCCTACTCATGTGCCCCTACCCCTGAAACCACACCCTCACTACCCTGCCTTCTAACAGCTAAGACAGCAACTTGAAGAGCAGCCCCAGGGCACAGAAGCTGTCTGCTTCCCCCAACCCTCTCCCAAAATCTCCTCCCCCACAACTGAGCCCAAAAGAAAAAATAAAGAGAAGCCCATCTAGTAGGCAAACCCCAGAGGGAAAACATACTCATGCATAAAGCAAAAAGGACCACATCAAATACAATGCACACCTCAGAATCCAAAGCCCCTCAAGAAGATCAGGGGCATTCTTTAGTAAAGGAGCTTGCACACTTGGAATCAAATCTAAGTGAAACAGAATCCAGGGCTGCAATACTCAAGACACTCAGAGAGCTCACTCAATGCTGGCAAAGTACCTAGACACAGATAAATAACCTCAACAAGAAATTTTCTGAGCAAAATGAGTACTTTACCAATAAAACTGAGAAGCTAGAGCAGAACCAAAAGGAACTCCTTGAAATGAAAGGCATCATAGGAGAACTGAAAATAGAACTGAACAGCATAGGAAACAGGGCTGACCAGCTAGAGGAAAGGATGAGTGAAATCAAAGATAGAAACATGAAAATTTCACAGAGGGAAGATGAAAGGGAAAGGAGAATCAAGAGAAAAGAAAGAGCCCTACAAGAACTCTCTGACTCTATCAGAAAGAGCAATATTAGAATAATAGGGGTACCAGAAGAAAGTGAGATGAAATCTTTTCAGAGTCTACTAAAACAAATACTGGATGAGAATTTTCCTAACCTATGGAAAGTTCTAGAACCCCAAATTCAAGAGGAAAACAGGAGCCCTACCTACCTAGATTCTAGCAGATCTTCTCCAAGGCACATTGTTCTGAAGATGACAAAAACGAAAGACAAAGAAAGAATCCTCAAGGCTGCCAGGGAAAAACAAAGTATAACTTTCAAAGGAAAACCTATCAGGCTGTCACCAGACTTCTCAGCAGAAACTCTGCAAGCCCAATCAGCAAAATATTAAAACAGAGAAATTTTCAGCCAAGAATTAACTATTTAGCAAAATTAACCTTTAGATACAAAGGAGGAATTAGGGTCTTTTTAGATATACAGAAGCTGAGGGAATTCTCCAGCTCAAAACTGGCACTCCAAGAAATACTGAAGGAGGCTATTCGGCCTCAATCAAGAAATCAATATAAGTGGCGAAAAGTTGGGACAACCAAGAAATAAAAAGGAAGAAAGAAATGGATACAGGATATCCTCATATATCAATCATCACCCTAAATGTAAATGAACTAGATTCACCAATAAAGAGGCACAGAGTAGCAGACTGGACTAAAAAACAAAATCCAACCATATGCTGCCTACAAGACAGACACTTCAGCCACAAGGTCAAACATAGACGCGAGGTAAAACGACGGAAAACAATACTCGAGGCAAATGGCAGTCAGAGAAAAGCAGGAGTGGCCATATTGATTTCTGATGAAATAGACATCAGGGTAAAAAAAATAAGAAGAAATAAAGATGGTCATTCCATGACACTCATCAATATATATGCCCCTGACCAGGAAGCACCAAAATTTACAAAGCAACTATTAACAGATCTAATAGGAGAACTTGACAAAAATACAATTATAGTAGGGGATCTAAACACCCCCTTGACAACATTGGACAGATCATCCAAGCAGAAAATAAATAAGAAAATTGCAGCTTTAAATGATACATTACAGGAAATGGACATAATTGACATTTATAGGACATTCCATCCTGCAACACAGGGCTATACATCTTATTCTGGTGCACATGGAACATTTTCAAAGATAGACCATATCCTGGGACTTAAATCCAACCTCAGAAAATGTAAGAACATTCAAATCATACCAAGTGTATTCTCACACCACAAAGCTTTGAAACTAGAAATCAATTGCAAAAAAGCGATTGCAGAATCACATATTCATGGTGATTGAACAACATGCTATTAAAAACTGACTGGATCAAAGAGGAAATAAAACAAGAGCTTAAAAATTTGTAGAAATTAATGATAATGAAATCACAATATACAAAAATTTCAGGGATACAGCGAAAGCAGTAATAAGAGGAAAATTTATATCACTATAGGCCTATCTCAAGAAACAAGAAAAACTACAAGTAAACACCCTGACAGCTCATATTAAAGAACTAGAAAAAGAAGAACAAAGGAACCCCAAAACTAGCAGAAGGAAAGAATTAATAAAAATTAAAACAGAGATTAATGAAATTCAGAACATAAAAACAATAGATAAAGTTAATGCCACAAAGAGCTGGTTCTTTGAAAAAATCAATAAAATTGACAAGCCACTGGCTAGGCTCACCAAAGGGCAAAGAGAAAAATCTCATATTTCCAGAATTCAGGACAATACGGTAGAGATCATGACTGACAGTACAGAAATACAAACAATCATAAGAAATTATTATGAAAGACTCTATGCCACCAAATTTGACAGTCTAGAGGAAATGGACAAATTTCTAGAAACATATAGTTTACCTACACTGAACCATGAAGATTTGGATAACCTAAATAAACCAATCAACAGTACAGAACTTGAAACAACTATCCAAAACTTGCCCAAAGGGAGAAGTCCTGGACCAGATGGTTTTACCAATGAGTTTTATCAAGCATTCAAAGAAGAACTAATGCCCATCCTCCTCAGACTACTCCAGAAAATTCAAGAGGGGGCAACACTATCCAACTCATTCTATGAAGCTAATATCCTTTCAACACCAAACCCAGGGAAGGACAATACCAAAATGGCTAACTGTACGCCAATCTCCCTGATGAACACTGATGCAAAAATGTTAAATAAAATTTTAGCTAACAGAATACAATATGGGAAGCCGAGATGGCTCAGTGGGTTAAGCGCTTGCTTTGTAGCCCTGGAGACCAAGGATCGAATCCTGGCCCTGGCCCGGGAGGCTCATATGCTGCACTGGAGAGTGCCCCCAGTTCAGTTCTCACCAGGGTGAGACCCCGGCCCAGTTCCTGCCCTGTGCAGCCCTATGCAGCCTGTGCCCACCTGTGGAATAAAACTATGTGAAAGAAAACAATGATATGCAACTATGGAGACTGTTCTGGGCCCTTCCCCTTCCTCTGACTCTGTCCCTGTATCTCTCTCTCTCTCTCTCTCTCTCTCTCTCTCTCTCTCTCTCTCTCTCTCTGTCTGTTAAAAAGAGTAAAAATAAATCTTTAAAAGAATACAACAATGCATTTAAAAGATTATTCACCATGACCAAGTGGGATTCATCTCAGGGGCACAAGGATGGTTCAACATATGAAAATCAATTAATGTAATCCAGCACATAAACCAAACAAAGGATAAAAACCACATGATTATCTCAATCGATGCAGAAAAAGCATTTGACAAGATACAACACCCATTTATGATAAAAACACTGAATAAAATGGGAATTGAAGGAAAGTGCCACGATATAATAAAGGCCATATATGACAAAACCTCAGCAAATATTATAATGAATGGGGGAAATCTAAAGCCTATTTCCTAAAATCAGGAACAAGACAGGATGTCCCCGTCACCACTGCTGTTCAACATAGTTTTGGAAGTACTAGCCAGAGCAATCAGGCAAGAGAAAGGAATAAAAGGAATTAGGAGAGAAGAAGTTAAACTGTCACTTTTTGCAGATGACATGATTCTGTACATAAAAACTCTAAAGATTCTATAGATTTCTATAGAAATCTATTACAGATAATAGACAAATACAGTAAAGTTCCAGGATACAAAATTAATGTGCAAAAATCAACTGAATTTTGATATGCTAACAATGAAACTTCGGAAAGAGAGACGAGAAGATCCATTCCCTTTGCCATTGCAAACAACAAAATGAAATACCTAGGAATAAATCTAACAAAGAATGTGAAGAACTTCTACACTGAAAACTATAAAACACTCTTAAAAGAAATTAAAGAGGACACAAAGAAATGGAAAGACTTCCCATGTTCATTGATTGGAAGAATCAACATAGTTAAAATGACCATACTCCCCAAAACAATATACAGATTTAATGCCATTCCCATCAAGATCCCACATACATTCTTTCAAGAAATAGATATGAAAATCATCAAATTTGTATGGAACCACAAAAGACCACAAATTGCAAAAGCTATCCTAAGAAAAAAGGATAATGCTGAGGACATCTCACTGCCTGACTTTTATCTGTACTACAAAACCTCAGTAATCAAAACAGCTTGATATTGGCAGAAAAACGGATACACAGACCTATGGAACAGAATTGAAAACTCAGAAATAAACCCACAAATATATGAACAGATTCTTTTTGACAAAAGAGCAACAAATATACAATAGAGAAAAGAAATCCTCTTCAGTAAATGGTGCTGGGAAAATTGGAAAACCACCTGCAAAAGGCTGAAGGTGAACTGTGATCTCTCACCATATACCAAAATTAACTCAAAATAGATTAAAGACCTTCAAATAAGAAAGAAAACAATAAATTGCATAAAAGAAAACATTGGTACTAAACTTATAGATCTAGGTTTCAGGAAACACTTTATGAACCTGACCTCAATGGCAAGGGAAATAAAAGCACAAATAAATGAACGAGACTTTCTCAAGCTAAACAGCTTCTTCATGCAAAGGATACCATCAACAAAGCAAAGAGACAACCACCCAACTGGGAGAAAATATTTGCAAACAACGACTCTGTTAAAGGGCTAATATCAAAAATATACAAAGAACTTGTACAACTCAACAAGAAAAAAAAAAGCAATCCAATTAAAAATGGGCAGAAGATGTAAACAGACACTTCTCTCATGAAGACATACATATGGCCAACAGATATATGAAAGAATGCTCAACTTCACTAGCAATTAGTGAGATGCGAATAAAAACCACAATGAGATACCATCTCATACCTGTTAGAATGGCTATAAATAACAAGACAAAGGATAACAAATGCTGAAGAGGCTGTGGAGAAAAAGGAACCCTCATACACTGCTGGTGGGAATGTAAACTTGTACAACCACTATGCAAGGCTGTATGGAGATTCCTCAAAAATTTAGGAATGGAATTACCATATGACTCAGCAGTCCCTCTTCTGGGTATCTACCCAAGAAACCTGAAAACCTTAATCTGCAAAAATGTATGTACCCGCATATTTATTGCAGCACTGTTCACAGTGGCCAGAATATGGAAACAACCAAAATGCCCTTCGATAGATGACTGGATAAAAAACTTGTGGTATATTTACACAAAGGAATACTACTCAGTGATAAGAAAAGATGAAATACACTCATTTGTGACAACATGGATGGACCTTGAGACCATCTTATTAAGCAAAATAAGTCAGACTGAAAGAATCAGGAAACATATGACCTCACTTATAGGTGGATTATAAAACTGAAAGTAACAAAGAAACAAAGACTTATGGACACACTCAATAGTTTGGTGACTACCTGAGGGACGGGGAGGAGGGGAAAAGGAAAGTGGGAAGGGGAGGTGGGAGTGTGCACCAGTCTTATGAACACACTCAATAGTTTGGTGACTATCTGAGTGAAGGGGAGGAGGTGGGAGGGAGAGTGGGGGTGGGGTGGGAGTGGGCACCAGATGTATGGTGATGAAGGAAGAGCTGATTCTAGGTGGTGTGCACATAATGCAATGCATGGGTGATGTGATGTAGATTTGTACATCTGGAAACTGTCTAATTGTTGCCAATCACTGTCACCCCAATAAATTTAACAATAAAATTAAAAACTAAGAAAAGAAAAGAAAATATTTTATTCATTAAAAAAAATCTTGTATTTCCAGAATTCGGAACGATAGGAGAGAGATCATGACTGACAGTACAGAAATACAAACAATCATAAGAAATTATTATGAAAAACTCTATGCCACCAAATTTGACAGTCTAGAGGAAATGGACAAATTTCTAGAAACATATAGTTTACCTAGACTGAACCATGAAGATTTGGATAACCTAAATAGACCAATCAACAGTACAGAACTTGAAACAACTATCCAAAACTTGCCCAAAGGGAGAAGTCCTGGACCAGATGGTTTTACCAATGAATTTTATCAAGCATTCAAAGAAGAACTAATGCCCATCCTCCTCAGGCAGCTCCAAAAAAATTTAAGAGGAGGCAATACTACAAAACTCATTCTATGAAACCAATATTTCCCTAATACCAAAACCAGGGAAGGACAATACCAAAAAGGATAACTTTAGGCCAACCTCCCTGATGAACACTGATGCAAAATCCTAAACAAAATTTTAGCTAACAGGATACAACAAGGCATTAAAATCATTATTCATCATGATCAAGTGGGATTCATCCCAGGGGCACAAGGATGGTTTAACATACACAAATCAATCAATGTAATCTAGCACAAACACAAGATAAAGGATTAAAGCCACATGATTACCTCAATTGATGCAGAAAAAAGCATTTTACAAGATACAACACCCATTTATGATTAAAACATAGGATAAAATGGGAATTGAAGGAAAGTACCACAACCTAATAAAGACCTTATATGACAAACCCTCAGCAAATATTCTATTGAACAGGGAAGAGCTGAAGCTTATTTTCCTAAAATCAAGAACAAGTCAGGGATACCCTCTGTCACCACCGCTATTCAACATAGTGCTGGAAGTTCTAGCCAGAGCAATCAGGCAAGAGAAAGAAATAAAAGGTATTAGAATTGGGAGAGAAGAAGTTGAACTGTCATTCTTTGCAGATGACATGATCCTTTATATAGAAAACTCTAAAGACTCTATCAGGGAAAGCCAGGATGGCTCAGCGGGTTAAGCGCTCGCTTTGAAACCCCAACGACCGAGGATAAAATCCTGGTTCCGGCCCAGGCGGACCCACATGCTGAGTGTGCTTCCCGAATGCGGTGAGGCCCCCAGTTCAGTTAAAAAAAATGTAAAGACTATCAGAAATCTATTACAAACAATAGACAAATACAATAAAGTTGCAGGATACAAAATTAATGTGCAAAAATCAACTGCATTTTTATATGCCAACAATGAAACTTCACAAAGAAAGATGGGAAAATCCATTCCTTTTGTCATTGAAAAAGAAATACCTAGGAATAAATCTAACAAAGAACATGAAGGACTTATACACTGAAAATTATAAAACACTGTTAAAAGAATTTAAAGAAGACACAAAGAAATGGAAAGATATTTTGTGTTCATAGATTAGAAGAATCAGCATAATTAAAATGCCCATATTACTCAATGCAATATACAGATTCAATGCCATTACCATCAAAATCCCACAGACATTCTTTCAAGAAATAGATTTTAAAAATTATCAAATTTGTATGGAACCACAAAAAAACTCGAATCAGCAAACCTATCCTAAGATAAAAGGGATTAGGTAGGGAGAATTTGACTGCCTGACTTTAATCTGTACTACAAAGCCTCAGTAATCAAAACACCTTGGTATTGAAAAAATCAGATACACAGACCAATAGAACAGAATTGAAAACCCATAAACAAATCCACAAATATACGAACAGATTGTTTTCTACAAAGGAGCAAAAAATATACAGTGGAGAAAAGAAAGCCTCTTCAGTAAATGGTGCTGGGAAAATTGGAAAACCACATGCAAAAGACTGAATGTGAACTGTGATCTCTCATCATATACCAAAATTAACTCAAAATGGATTAAAGGCCTCCAAATAAGAACTAAAATGAAAAATTGCATAGAAGAAAACATTGGTGCTAAACTTATAGATCTGGGGTTCAAGGAGGACTTTATGAACCTCACCTCTATGGCAAGGGATGTAAAAGCAAAAATAAATGAATGGAACTTTATCAAGCTAAAAAGCTTCTACACAGCAGAGGACACCATCAATAAAAGTAAGGAGCAACCACCAACTGGGAGAAAATATTTGCAAACAATGCCTTTGCAGGGGGCTAATATAAAAAATATACAAAGACCTTGTAAAACTCAACAACAAAAAACTAGCAATTCAATTTAAAAAAGGGGAGAAGACCTAAACAGACACGTCTCTCATGAAGACATACAAATGGCCAACAGATATATAAAAAAAATGCTCATCCTCACTAGCAATTAGGGAGATGCAAGTAAAAATCACAATGAGATATCACCTCACACGGGTTAGAATAGCTATAATTAACAAGACAAGGAATAACAAATGCTAGAGAGGCTGTGGAGAAAAAAGAACCCTCATACACTGCTGGTGGGAATGTAAACTGGTACAACCACTATGTAAGGCAGTACAGAGATTCCTCAAAAAAACTAGGGATGAAATTGCCATATGACCCAGCAATTCCTCTTCTGGGTATGTACTTAAAAAAGCTGAAAACTTTAATTCGCAAAGTTATCTGTACCTGAATGTTCATCGCAGCACTGTTCAGGGTGGGCAAGTCATGGAAACAACTGAAATGTCCTTTGATACATGGCTGGATAAAGAAGTTTGGTATATTTACACAATGGACTACTACTCAGCGATAAGAAAAGATAAAATACAGTAATTGGTGACAACATGGATGGACCTTGAAATTATCTTACTAAGTGAAATAACTCAGACTGAAAGAATCAAGAAACATGTGACCTTGATTATAAGTGGATTATAAAACTGAAAGTAACAAAGAAACAAGAACTTATGGACACACTCAATAGTTCGGTGGTTACCTGAGGATAAGGAGGGAGTCGGGTGGGAGAGTGGGGAGGAGGAGTTGGGAGGGGGCACCAGATATATGGTGATGGAAGGAGAGCTGATTCTGGATGGTGAGCACATAACGTAATACATAGATGATGTAATGTAGAGTTGTACACCTGGAAACTGTAATTATTACCAACCAATGTCACTCCAATAAATTTAACAATAAAAATAAATAAATCTCTAACTCATTACCATGGTCTAGAAAAAAGTTTTAGAATCTGAAGACTTGGGCCCAAGTAATGATTGTGCCAAGAGTCTACCAGCACAAACTGATATTAATCACTGATATTTTTAAAGTTTTAGCTTCCTCACCTATAAATGCAATAACTATGCCTCCCATGACCATCTAACCGAATTTTATTGTGAGGAAAGATAAAATCACACATAAGAATTGACCTTGAAAATGGTAAAGATTTATTCAAATACTATTTGTCATTACTACTTTCCTCCCCTTGCACAACTATCCCCCTTTTTAAAATGTTTATCTTGATTAACATTATTATGATCCTGTATTCCTTGGCTTTACATCTTCATCTAACACCCATTAATTCTGTTCCTCTTCATAACATAAGTTGTTTTTAAAAATGACAGTATTCAATCTCTATTTTATCTCTCATTTAATTTCCAATCCTTTCAAATATAGCTCCAATCTCCACTACTCACTTTACACTGATCTTGTCATCGTTTCATTTTTTTCCTCACTCTCTCCTCTTTTTCTAGTCATTTTTCCCCCTTATACTTCTCTAGGTCTTCTCTTTCATTCCTCTTGGCATTTTTATTTTCTCTGTTTAGAAAATTGTTAAATGCATAGCTTCTACTCTAACTTTCAGACTAGTATATCCTGCTTCCTATTGGACAGTTCTTGGATGTTGCTCAGTCATCTCAAACAAAATACAACCAAAACAGAATTCTTACATCCCCACACATCATTTCCTCCCCATGCCTTATTCATTTCAGTACATATTACCACCACCTAACCTCTAGCAAGGTCAGAAATGCAGCAATAATTCTTAATTTAATCCCATCCCTTTCTTCATATTCAGTTCATTAGCAAATCCTATAAATCTGCAAAATGTGTGCCACTCCCTACTCTTTCCCTTTTCCCTGACAATATTCTTATTTAAACCACCATTATCTTTGATTTAGACTATAAAGTGTCCTAACTGGTTTTTGTGGTCTGAATCTTGGACCCACTATAATCTATTCTTAATGAAAATGTATACAAATTTATATTACACCAGGCCTTGCCTAAGACCTTTATGTAATTGACATTGCACTGAGGATGGAATCCGCATGCCTAACCCTGGTTTACAAATCCATCAATGGTCTGATCCCTACTCACTTTTTAGCCTGATCCCCTTCCACCTCTCCTTTCTTCATTGTGCTTTAATCATATAGCCTCCTGCCAGATGTTAGAGCTCTTGGAGCTCTTTCTCAATCAATAAGAATTCCCCTTGATTCTGTCCCTGAATTCTCTCATAAATGATCTTCTCCTCTCTGTGCCCTTCATGTCTTTTCAAATTCACATTATCTGTTGCTGATGTCATGATAAAGACATCCTCTTTAGTTTTCCATCCTCACTCAATCCATCTACTGCAGTGTGACAGAAGACATACATTTCCTTATTGAAATACATTAATGAGATATCATTGCTTCAATAAAAATAAACCACTCAACATGCTTACAAACTTGTTTCTGCCTAAATCACTGGACTTACCTTTTACCATTTCCCTAAATATTTATTCTAGGTTCAGCCACATAAGGCTATCTGCCACTTCCTAAGAGTCATGCTTATAGCCCACACTGTAAATCTGGAATACCTTTCTCTGTCCCCTTCCGTACCTGACCAAGATCATGCCAAATTCTTGGTGAAGCCTTCTCAGATTCCTCCAGATTTTTTCAGTGTTTTTGATGAGTAGTCATTAATATGCTGAATTAAGTAAGGAGGGTATAATCTGTGTTGCCAATGTATGTCTACCCATTTATAGGACTGTGAGCACTAGTGTTACAATTGTAACTTACTCATTTTTATACTCACTGTACTGAACATGGTTGGTGCTCAAAAGTGCCTTTTAAATGAATGCATGAGTGACTTCCTTCCCTGAAAAACTTTCTTCTCTCCTGCTCTTGTATAACATGCCACCATCTGATCCAAACTGAGACTATGAGTATCTCCCAATTTTAGGCACCTCCACAGATGAAAATTACATTAAATCTCCCATCAATTTCAGTTACTTAGATCAGAATAAAAGCCCACTTCTTCTTAGAAACTTCTTCAAGTCTGATGTATATCTATCAGTGGGAGCCCTATGACAACAGGACTGTATTTTTTTTTTATATTTATAGCCTCTAATATCTATAGCACCAATATGGGAACTCGCTATTTTTTTAATAAATGAAAGAATATTCTCTTATACATGTTGTAACTCTTATCCTAAGTGAATGTGCTTCTCCAATTCCAAGCATGTCAGTGCTCTCTCCTTTTCCCTGAGTCCCCCTGCCTCCCTTACTTCCTGTGTGTTCCTGCTAAACATTACTGGCCCTCACTTTATTTGCCACACCACCTCAATCTTGCAGCTTGCTTATTCTGTTTATGATGCTTAGTAATGTAAACTTTCCCTCTTCCAGATTTAAGTAAAATATACCTCTAGTTCCTCTCATAATCCAACTCTGTTTATTTGGTCTCCTCCTGCCCCAGCTCGTTTCATTCAACCTACTTGCATGAGTGTTTTGTCTAATTCCTTTCATGACATTGTTTTACCCTTATTTTCTGCCTCTACAGCCAAGGTGTCATTAAATGACAAAAGAAAGCTTATATCACTTCTTAGTCTGCCCACAAAACTGGGCTCCACACCAAGAGAGTATTCTCTCAGTGCTATACACTATTGGGAAGGCTCACCGTTATCCTGAGAAAACTTTAGAATGATGTATTTGGGAAACTGAGTCCCTAGATAGTGATGGAGGAAGTAAGTAGCAGATCTAGGACTAAATTTACATCTTCTGATTCCTATAATCCTATACCAGGATTCTGTATACAGATCTAATAGTGCAAAGATATAGCTGGTTGTTGCTGAAACCCTTAATAAGCAAGTGTACCTGACCTGTCCCATTCATGTCCCTATTTTAGGTTTCTCCCTTTTTCTCCCTGGACTATTAAGCAGCAATGACTGAGATGAAGCCAGAATGTGTAGTAGGAATAAAGCAAGTAGCAGTAATAGGAGGGATAAGATTGATCCTGTCTGGGTTGTTTAACGAAAGTTTTCTTGAGGTGGTTTTTAATACACAGTACAGGAGCACAGGCCTGGGTGACAGAAAGGGGTTTCTTATAATTGTGGAAGGATCTAAACCTGGTATAAGACGAAGTGTCTGAGAAGGATAGAAAAAACATCTCCTGTTACTTAGAAACAAACATACAAGAATGAGAATGAGGGGAAGCCCGAATGGCTCAGTGAGTTAGGCGCTCACTTTGCAGCCCTGGGGACCAAGGATCGAATCCCGGCCCTGGCCGTGCTGACCTGTATGCTGAACTGGGAAGTGCCCGCAGTTCAGTTCTCACTGGGGCGAGACCCAGGCCCAGTTCCTGCCCTGTGCAGCTCCAAGCCCACCTGTGGAATAAAACTGTGTGTAAAAACCAATGATGTGCAACTATGAAGACTGTTCTGGGCCCTCCCCCTTCTCTCTGTCTCTGCCTCTGTATCTATCTATCTCCCTGTCAGAAACAATAAATAAATCTTAAAAAAAAAATGAGAATGATAGAAGACAATAGAATCAGAAGGTGGGGTAATGCCTGAAACCAGGGTAAGTTGTCTATTTGGACATAGGAGGTACATAAGAGATGGACTCTGCCTGTATACTGTAGGACTCGTGCTCAGAACTAGACCTCGCTGATTCCTCTCAAACATTAAAAACACTCTTTACTGGGGCTCCACTCAGCCTTCTGGAATTCCCCCTAGTGATTGCTATTTTTAGTTTAATTTTTTTTTCTGCCATAATCATTATTCCAGTTTTCTCTGACAGCCCCAACTGACATGGAATCTTTCCTTGACCTGTATCCCTTTTTTAGCTCTTTAGTACCCAGCTGATCCCAGCATAATTACCCTTCCCTGGTCTTCTCACCCTTCATCCCATTTGTGCCAACTACCTTACTATTCCCTATATAGTCCCAGGCTACTCCAACCACTGTTGTCCCAGTAGGACTCAGTTCATTTTCTGTAATGTTCAGGAAACACTGCTACCATTTTCTTCTCTTAGTAAGAGAAGAGTGGAGAATAGTGAGTTGGAAAGAGGTCTGGCTATATTCTCATAGAGAGCTATATTCCCAAAAGAGAAAGGAAACATCAGACCCTGTCCCTAAGGAACATTCTTTTTTAAAAAACCCAGGATGTGCCTGATATCCTCTCTGGGGATGACTCTAGGGGACTTCTCTGTCCCAGTCTCCAATCTTTTGGGGTCCCTGTCCTTGGTTTTCCACAGGCTCTACTCCTCACCATTCAATCATGCCTCCCTTGAGGCAAAGTGAAGTCTAGTTTCAG
Source organism: Craseonycteris thonglongyai (assembly GCA_004027555.1). Taxonomy (NCBI): domain Eukaryota; kingdom Metazoa; phylum Chordata; class Mammalia; order Chiroptera; family Craseonycteridae; genus Craseonycteris; species Craseonycteris thonglongyai. The sequence goes on from PVKE010007901.1 coordinate 20,832, forward strand.
TAATTACTATGCCTCTCACCACCTTCCTCTTTCTCCTCTTCCTCCCCTTCCTCTCCTATAGTGCCTACTGAGAAATAGAGCCTCCTTAGAACATGTAAATGGCTGCTTGCTGTGTGACCTTTTTCTTTGTTTGCTTTTTTAATTGGTAAATTCAGTTGGTAAATTATTCTTTTTTTTTTTATTTTTTCATTGTTAAATGTATTATAGGTTCCCAGTGTACAATTCTTTTTTGTTTTTTGTCTTTAATTTATTAAAGTAAAGTTGACATACAATATTACATACAATATTATATTAGTATAATATTGTATATTAGGTATACAATATAGTGATATGACATTTATATACTTTATGATATAAACACCACAATAGATTTAGTAACCATCTGTCACTGTACATAGTTATTAAAGTATTATTATAATAATCAATTCAGTGTGTTATACATCACATTGTCATGAATTATTTTATAACTGCAATTTGCACATCTTATTCTCTCTCATCCCTTTTTACCCCTTTCACTATGTCCCCATCCTCCTCCCCTCTGGCAACCACCATTTTTCTCTACATCTGAATCTGTCTTTGTGTTGTTTTATTCAATTGTTTTGTTGTGTTTTTAGATTTCATATGTAAATAAAATCATATGGTATGATACTTAACATATTGCCTGAACCTTGGCTACCTCTCCAAATCCATCTCCTACCTTTTCCTATCAGTCACTATACTTCAACAACAAGTGTGATGTTCCTCAAATTCATGAAACATATCCCAGACTTCAAAGCCTATACAACTGCTGTTCCCTCTACCCAAAGCACTATAATTTATATAGCTACATGAAGGGCACTCATTTCAAGATCACTAGTCAAATGCTACCACCTACCTAAAATTGTGCTTCCTATCATTTCTATCTTCTTGCCCTGTTTTATTATTTTTCACACTTTTCAATACCTATTCATGTACTGAATTGATTTTTTTAATGAAAGTTTTGCTTACTAGCAATAGAAATTTAATGAGAACAATGGCTCTGTCTTCTTCACTACTACATTTCTAGTACTTAAAGAAATGCTGACACATAACAGATGCTCAGTAATATGCTACAAAATAAATATTGTTGGTTGAACAGAAAGCTGCCAAATGATAATCCAAGTTAACTATGAGTAGCCATTCCTATCCTTGAGCCCCATCAGAATGATGGAGATCCTAGGTTTGGCTCTGAGCACTGTGACCCTGGCAGAAATTTTAAAAAGTGTTTCATTTATCTGACATTGTCACTTATTCCTTCTATTAGAATCAGTTGTATCTCTGCAAGAACTAAACAGAAATGGCCAAAACTCAGGATCCCTAAAATTTAATTTTTTTAAGATTTATTTTATTGTTTGAGAGAAGACGAGAGAGGGAGAGACACAGAGAGAAAGGGGGAGGGCCCAGAGCAGTCCCCAGAGTTGTACATCATTAACTTTGACATAATTTCATCCCACACAGGTGGATATGGGGCCACGCAGGGCAGGAACTGACTGGGGGGCTCCCACATGGGAGGCAAGAACCTTCACCATCATCCCAGTGGTTACCACCTGTGCCACAGTTCAGCATATACGTTTGCATGGCCCAGAACCAGGATTTGATAAGGGGACCTCGCAGTTGTAAGGCAAATACTCAGCCTGTTAAGCTACTTCGACATCCCATGAAGCTTAATTTTTTAATTACCATTCCTCTAAGCTCCCGAGGAAATCTATAGGCTTGCTGAACAAAGTTTCCACCTCCTTCTCTATCTTTGGGTCCATGCCATCCCCCACTAGTTCTTCCCTCCACCTTCTGCACACATTTAAAGTTTCTTGAGCTTTTGTTTCTTTGTTCCTTTCAGTTTTCTATTCCACATTTGAGTAAAGTCACATTGTTCTTAGCTTTTTCTATTAGGCTTATATCGCTTAGTGTGACGATCTCAAGGTCCATTCATTTTGTTGAAATGGGAGTATTTAATCTTTTCTTATAGCTAAGTAATATTTTATTGTATATATGTACCACAGCTTTCTGATCCACACATGTATCAAATAGCATGGTTGTTTTCATGACTTGGCCACCATGAACAGCAAGTGCTGCAATGAACATTGTGGTACATTTGTCTTTGCAGACTAAGGTTTTCAAAATTTTTGTGTAGATACCCAGAATGGGGATTGCAGATAATATGGTAGCTCCACAGTCAATAGTTAGTGGTTACCTGATGAGGTAGGAGGGGTAGGAGAAGAGGGAGAGAAAGCCAAATATATGGTGATATAAAGAGAACTGACACTGGGTTGTCAACACATAATACAACACTTAAATGAAGTAGCATAGAATTATACACCTGGCAACTATGTAATTTTTATTAACAAATGTCACCACAATAAATTTAACAATAAAAAAGCTTGTTAATGCAGAAAATTTTTTTATTGATAAATTTATTAGGGTGACATTGGTTAGTAAAAATTATATAGGTTCTAGGTGTACAATTCTACAGTATGTCATCTATGTGTTATAATATTTGTTCACCATCTAGAATCAGCATTTTTTTCATCCCCATATATTTACCTCTATGTCGCTTCCTCCCCTCCACCCCCTCCCCCTTACTCTCAGGTAACCACTAAACTACTGACTGTGTCCATGAGATTTTGTTTCTTTGTTGCTTTCAGTTTTATATTCAACATATGAGTGAAGTCATATGGTTCTTAGCTTTTTCTGCCTGGCTTATTTCGCTAGGCATGATGATCTCAAGTTCCATCCGTGTTGTTGCAAATGGCAGTATTTTATTTTTTCTTATAGCTGATTGATATTCCATTGTATATATGTACCACAACTATTTTATTTAGTCATCTATCAAAGGGCACTTTTCTTGTTTCCATTACTTGGGCCACAGTGAACAGCACTACAATGAACATTGAGACACATATGTTTTTATAGACTAAGATTTTCTAGTTTAAGATTTTCTAGTTTCTAGTTTTTATAGACTAAGATTTTCTAGATTTTCACCAGTAATGTATAGGGTTTCATTTTTCTCCACTGCCTCTCCAGTACTTGTTCCTTCCTTTGTTGATTATAGCCATTCTCTCAAGTGTTAGGTGGTATCTCATTGTAGTTTTGATTTGCATATCCCTAATAGCTAATGAAGTTGAGCATTTTTTATTCATTTTTTTCAATGCTGAAGTTTTTTGTTGTTTTTATTTTAGTTGTTGTAGTTAAATTTATTGAGGTGACATTGGTTGATAACAATTACATTGTTTTTAAGTGTTCAATTCTACATTACATGGTCTTTGCATTCAATTCCCTGACTCACTACCCAGAGTCAGGTCTCTTTTCATCACCATATATTACATGCCCCCTCCCTACTTCTCCCCCCAAACCCCTACCCCCGCTCTCTCACCCACCTTCCCCTTTACCATCAGGTAACCACTACACTATTGACTGTGTCCATTAGTTTTTGTTTCTTTGTTACTTTCAGTTTTATATTCCACCTATAAGTTAGGTTATATGTTTCCTGATTCTTTTGGTCTGACTTATTTAGCTTAATAAGATGGTTTCAAGGTCCATCCACATTGTCACAAATGGCTGTATTTCATCTTTTCTTATCACTGAGTATTACCCCACTGTGTAAATATACAACATCTTCTTTATGCAGTCATTTATTAAAGAGCACTTTGGTTGTTTCCACAACTTGGCCACCGTGAACAGTGCTGCAGTGAACATTGAGGAACATATATCATTGCAAATTAAGGTTTTCAAGTTTTTGGTATATACCCAGTGGAGGGATTTCTGGGTCATATGGCAATTACATTTCTAATATTTTGAGGAATCTCCATACTGCTTCCCACAGTGGTTGTACCAATTTACATTTCTACCAGCAATGTATGAGGGTTCCATTTTTCTCCATAGCCTCCACAGCACTTGTTATTCCTCGTCTTGTTGTTTATAGCCATTCTAACAGGTGTGAGGTGCTATCTCATTGTGGTTTTTATTTGCATTTCCCTAATTACTAGTGATGTTGAAAATTCTTTCATATATCTGTTGGCCATTTGCATGTCTTCATGGAAGAATTGTCTGTTTAGGTCTTCTGTCCATTTTTAATTGAATCTTTTGGGGTTTTGTTTTTGTTTCTGTTTTTGCTGTTAGGTTGTATGAGTTCTTTATATATTTTAGATATTAGCCCATTATAAAAGGCATTGTTTGCAAATATTTTCTTTCATTCAGTTGGTTTCCTTTTTACCTTGTTTATGGTTTTCTTTGGTGTGCAGAAGCTTTTAAGCTTGACATAGTTCCATTCATTTATTTTTGCTTTTAGTTCCCTTGCCTTTGGGGTCAAGTTTGTAAAGTGCTCTCTGAGCCCAAGGTCTGTAAATTTAGTACCAATGCTTTCTTCTATGCAATTTATTGTTTTGGGTCTTCTGTATGGGTCTTTAATCCACTTTGAGTTAATTTTAGGATATGGCGATGTTTCACAGTCCAGCTTCATTCTTTTGCATGTGGTTTTCCAATTTTCCCAGCACCATTTACTGGCAAGACTTTCTTTTATTCATTGTATTTTTTTTTTTTTTTTTTTGCTCCTTTGTCAAAAATTATCTGTCCACCTTTTTATTGGTTTATCTCTGGGTTTTCAATTTTGTTCCATTGGTCTCTATGTCTACTTTTCTGCCAGTACCAAGCTGTTTGATTATTGATGCTCTGTAGTATACACATAAGTCAGGGAGCATGATGCCTCCAGACTTATTATTTTTTCATAATATTGCTTTGGCAATTCAGAGTCTTTTGTGTTTCCATATAAATCTGATGATTTTTTAAATTTATATATCGAAAGAATGTCTGTTGGATGTTGATGGGAATTGCATTAAGCCTGCATATTGCTTTGGGTAATATGGCCATATTAACTATGTGGATTCTTCCAATCCATGAACATGAAATATCTTTGCATTTCTTTGTATCTTCTTCAATTTTTTTAAATTCTTAAATCTATTGGGGTGACATTGATTGGTAACAATTACATATATTCCATGTGTACAATTTTACATTATATTGTCTATGCATTGCATTATGTGCTCACCACCCAGAATAAGCTCTCCCTCCATCACCATATATTTGATATCCCCCTAGTCCCCCCAACTCTCCCACCCCCTCCCCCCTTACACTCAGGTAACCATTAAACTATTAACTGTGTCCATGAGTTTTTGTATCTTTGTTACTTTCAATTTTATAGTCCAACTATAAGTGAGGTCATATGTTTCTTGATTCTTTTGGTATGACTTATTTTATCTATTAAAATGGTTTCGAGGTCCATCCATGTTGTCACAAATGGCTGTATTTCATCTTTTCTTATTGTTGAGTAGTATTCCACTGTGTTCATGTACCACAACTTCTTTATCCAGTCATCTATCAAAGGACACTTTGTTCATTTCCATGAATTAGCCACTGTGAACAGTGCTGGAATGAACATTGGGGTACATATATCTTTGCAAATTAAGGATTTCGAGTTTTGGGGGGTAGATACCCAGAAGAGGGATTGTTGGGTCATTTGGCAATTCCATTCCTAGCTTTTTGAGGAATCTCCATACTGCTTCCCATAGTGGTTGACCAATTTACATTCCCACCAGCAGTGTATGAGGGTTCTTTTTCCCCACAGCCTCTCCATTATTTGTTATTCCTTGTCTTGTTGATTATAGTCATTATAACAGCAGTGAGGTGGTATCTAATTGTGTTTTTAATTTGCATTTCCCTAATTGCTAGTGATGTTGAGCATTTTTTCATTATCTGTTGGCTGTTTATATGTCTTCTAGGGAGAAATGTCTGTTTAGATCTTCTGCCCATTTTTTATTTGGATTGTATTTTTTGTTGTTGTTCAGTTGAATGAGTTCATTATATATTCTAGATATTAGCCCCTTATCAGAGTCATTGTTCTCAAATATTTTCTCTCATTCAGTGGGTTTCATTTTTACTTTATTGACAGTTTTCTTTGCTATGCAGAAGCTTTCTAGTTGACATAGTTCCATTCAGTTATTTATGCTTTTACTTCTTTTGCCTTTGGGGTCAATTTTATTAAATGCTCTCTGAACCCTAGGTCTATAAGTTTAGTACCAATTCTTTCTTCTAAACACTTTATTGTTTCAGGTCTTATGTGGTGGTCTTTAATCCACTTTGAGTTAATTTTGGCATATGGTGACATTTCACAGTCCAGCTTCATTCTTCTGCATGTGGTTTTCCAATTTTCCCAGCACCATTTATGAAGAGGCTTTCTTTTCTCCATTGTATATTTTTTTTGCTCCTTTGTAAAAAATTATCTGTCCAGGGGAAGCCGAGATGGCTCAGTGGGTTAAGTGCTCACTTTGCAGTCCCGGGGACCAAGGATCGAATCCCGGCCCCAGCCCGTGCGGACCCATATGCTGAGCTGGGGAGTGCCCCCAGTTCAGTTCACACCAGAGTGAGACCCCGGCCCAGTTCCTGCCCTGTGCAGCCCCGCACCCACCTGTGGAATGAGACTATGTGGAAAAACCAATGATGTGCAACTATGGAGACTGTTCGGGGCCCTCCCCCTTCTCTCTGTCTCTGTATCTCTCTCTCTGTCAAAAACAATAAAAATGAATCTTTAAAAAAAATTATCTGTCCATATATTTGAGGATTTATTTCAGGGTTTTTTATTCTGTTCTATAGGTCCACATATCTATTTTTGTGCCAGCACCAAGCTATTTTGACTACTGATGCTCTGTAGTATAGACTAAAGTCAGGGAGCATAATGCCTCCAGCCTTTTTTTTTTTTTTTTGGAGGATTGCTTCGGGGATTTAAGGTCTTTAGTGGTTCCATATGAATCAGATTATTGTTTTTAACTACTTCTAAAAAAATGTCTGTGTGATTTTGATAAATTACATTAAATCTGTATATTGCTTTGGGTAATATGGCCATTTTAACTATGTTGATTAGTCTAATCCATAAACAGGAAATATCTTTCCATTTCTTTTTACCTTCTTCAATTTCTTTTAATAGCATCTTATAGTTTTCCATGTATAAGTTCTTCACATTCTTTGTTAAGTTTATTCCTAAGTATTTTATTATTTTTGTTTGATCACAAAGGTATTATTTTTCTCATTTCTTTTTCTGAAGTTTTGTTGTTTGTATATGAAAATGCTGTGGACTTTTGTACATTGATTTTGTATCCTCAAAGTTTACTGTATTTATTTATTATTTGTAATAGTTTCCTGGTGAAGTTCTTAGAGTTTTCTATATAAAAGATTATGTCATCTGCAAAAAGTGACAATTTAAATTCTCCATTTCCAATTTGGATACCTTATATTTCTCTCCTGGCCTGGTGGCTCTGGCTAGAACTTCTAGCACTATATTGAATAGCAGTGGTGACAGCGGACTTCCCTGTCTTGTTCCTGATTTTAGAAGAAAAGGTTTCAGTTTTTCCCCATTCTGTATGACATTCGCTCAAGGTTTGTTGTATATGGCCTTTGTGGTGTCCTTAGCAGGTTTTGATATTAGTGCAATTTTTGTCCTCATAAAATGAGTAGGGAAATATAGCCCCTTCTTCAATTTTTTGGAAAAGTTTGAGGAGGATAGATGTTAGTTCATCTTTGAATGCCTGGTAAACATTCGTTAAATGAGATGAACTGGTCCTGGACTCTTGCTTTTGGGGAGGTTTTTGATGATTGTTTCAATTTCCCTACTGTTGATTGGTCTTTTTATGTTATCCAGTTCTTCTTGATTTAGTCTAGGTAGACCATATGTTTCTAAAAACTTGTCCATTTCTTCTAGGTTGCAAAATTTGGTGACATACTGGCCTTCATAATATTCTTGTATGATCCTTTGTATATCTGTGGTATCAGTTGTAATTTGCCCTTTTTCATTCCTAATTTGGATTTGTGTCTTTTTCTCTTTTTCCCTTAGCGAGCATAGCCAAGGGGGTTTCAATTTCATTAATTTTTTCAGAGAATAAAGTCTGGTGCATTAATTTGTTCAAGTGTCTTTATTCTCTTTTTTAGTTAGATCTGCTTTAATTTTTATTATTTCCTTTGTTCTGTGGGCTTTGGGTATTTTTGGTTCTTTTTCTAGGTCTTCAAGATGTTATCTTATGTTGTTTACTTGTGATTTTTCTTGTTTCTTGAGATAGCCCTCCAGTGGTATAAATTTTCTTTTTATTACTGCTTTTGCAGCATCCCAGTAATTGTAGTATGTTGTGTTTTTATTGTCATTTGTTTCTATATACATTTTCATCTCTTCTTTCATTTTTCTGATTCAGTCATTTTTTTTTTACTGTTAAATTCATTGGGGTGACATTGATTGATATCAATTACATTGTTTCCAGGTGTACAATTCTACATTACATTGTCTATACATCACATTATGTGCTCACCACCCAGAATCAGCTCACATTCCATCACCATATATTTGATTCCCCTGATTCAGTCATTTTTTAATAACATGTTGTTTATTCTCCACATATATGTGTTTTTTCCTGCTATCTTTTTGTAGTTGATCTCCAATTTTAGAGCTTTGTAATCAGAGATACACTTGGTATAACTTCAATCTTTCTAAATTTGCTGAGGTCAACTTTGTGCCCCAGCATGTGGTCTATCCTTGAGAATGTGCAACATGCACCAGAAAAGAATTTATAGTTATGTGTTGTAGGATGAAGTATCCTGTAAATGTCAACTATGTCTAATTGTACTAATGTATCATTTAAATATGATATTTCCTTATTTGTTTTCTGTTTAGATGATCTGTCCATGGCTGTCAATGGGGTCTTTAAGTCCCTCCTATAATTTTTTTTTCCTGTTATTCCTTTTAGTTCTGTTAGTAGTTGCTTTGTAAATTTTGGTGCTTCTCGGTTGGGGGTATATATATTAATAAGTGTAATATCTTCTTGTTGTATAGTCCCCTTTATCATTATAAAATGTTCATCTTTGTCTCATCTTTTTGATCAGGTATATGGCTACACCTGATTTTCTCTAGATGACATTTTCTTGGAGTCTTTTTTCTACCCTTTTACTTTGAGTCTGTGTTTGTCCTTGTGGCTGAGATGTGTCTCCTGTAGGCAGCATAATGTTGATTTTTGTTCCTTAATGCAGTTTGCTACTATGTCTTTTTATTGATGAGTTCAGTCCCTTTATGTTTAGGGTGATGATTGATATATGAGGATTTCCTACAGCCATTTTATCTTGTTTTCTTGTAGATTTTTTTATTCTATTGCTTCTTTGCTTTTTTATTCCCACTGGTTCTTTTAGTTTGATGGTGTTTATGAGTGTGTTGTCTGTTTTCTCTCTCTCTCTCTCTCTCTCTCTCTCTCTCTCTGTTTTGTTTTGTATCCCAATCTAAGTTCTTTTTGAGTGGTTACCACAAACTTTATATAAAAGAACATTTCATATATGTAGTGGTTTCTTTTCTTAAGGATGTTTCTTATCTCCATTCTCTTTGAAAATTTTGAATTTCCTCCCCTTTTATGTTTTTGTTGTTCCAGCTTATCCCTATTTATTTTTACTTTTTGTTTTAGATTCCATCGCCTCCTTCAGTACTTCTTGAAATGCTGGCCCTGTGCTGAAGAATTTTTTCAGTATCTGTATGTTGTTAAGGACTTTATTTCTTCTTCATTTATAAAGGATCACTTTGCTGGGTAGATGATTCTTGGCTGGTAATTTTTCTCCTTTAATATTTTGAAAACTTGATTCCACTCCCTTCTGGCTTGTAGAGTTTTTGTTGATAAATCTGATGATAGTCTGATATATTTTCTTTTATTGCTTATGGTGTTCTTTTTTTATGGCTGCCTTGAGGATTCTTTCTTTGACATCTTAAGTATACTCTGCCTTAGATAGGGTCTGCTAGGAATCAAGTTGTTAGAGGTCCAACTTCCTTCCTAAATTTGATGTTCCATTTCTTGCCATAGACTTGGGAAGTTCTCATCTACTATTTGTCTGAGCATGTTCTTTGAGCCCATCTTGTCCTCTGCTCCCTCCATAATACATTTTATCCTTATGTTATTTTTTCTAATAGAGTCAGATAGTTCTTGTAGATACTTTTCATTTATTTTAGCTCTTTGGTCTTTCTCTTCTTCTTTCTGTAACATTTCCAAATTTCTATCTTTGATTTCACGAATTCTTTCCTCCATCTGCTCAGCTCTGTTGCCAATGTTAGCTATTTCATTTTTCATTTCTTTTGTAGTGTTGTTTATCTATAAAATTTCTATTTGCTTCATTTTTAAAGATTCAGTTTTCTTTGATCTCTTTGAGTGTTTTCAGAATTGCAGTCTTGAATTCTGTGTCATTTAGGTCATATGTTTTTATATCTCAAAGTTCTTTTTCTGGAGATTTTTCTTTTTTATTTTCTTTCTGAGCACCTTTGTTCACTACAGTATTCATTGCTGTTGGAGCATTTCATTTCCTGGACATGAGGAGTTTTTCCCTGGTAGATTTAAAGAGATGCTTCTTTTACTTCTTAGCTTGTGCTGCTGCAGTGTCTTATAATATTTTCTCTTGGTTATTTGGTTTTCTTACAGTGGAAAACTTCCTAGTAGGTGGACTTCTTTTTGACTCAGTTGCCCTGGTTTGTGTTTGCCTCCTCCTTGGGAAGATATGGTGGGCAACGGTATTTGATTCCTCTGAGATCTCACCATAGTCAAAGATCTCACTGTAGTCATGCCTGTGCTTCAGTTTTTCTAGGTGTCTCTGCTGGCTTCAGTAGGAATGGTGGGGATGACATTTGTTGGGAAAGGCGCAGGTCTTTTAGCATCACAGGGTAATGGAGTCTTCGTGGCATCAACTCAGTGAACCCAGGCTCTGGGTGTGGCAGGTGGGGTGAGCTTTTGGAGAGAACAAGGGAAGCAGCCAGGTCCTGTGTCCAAAGCCATGCAGTGCTCTGGCTGGGGCCCTACATTATTGAGGGTCACTCTGCATTTCAGCAACCAGCATGCTCCTGGTGCTGGCACTCCAGCCACCAGAACACCTGATTTTTGTTCTGGTCACCAGCCTTAAGCTCCGAGGTCCCTTAGCTTTAGCCACCCAACCCAGTCACTGGCAGCCAGACTCTCACTGCAGTCACCAACACCAATCCCCTGATGCTGGTGGTGCTTCATTCTGGCCTCCTGCACTGCGCTATGGCTGCCCTTGCCATGCTAGGGCTGCTCCCCCACACTCCCACCTGGGCTTCTCACCACAGTCAGCCTCATCCACTTCTGCCATCCACTCTTCATTCTGGCTGCCTGCACCTATGCCTTTGTTCATTTTAGGCCTCCAACCCACCCAGAGTTGTTCTGCACCTTGACCCACACTCACACGCTCCCACCTCAGTCAGTCTCTTCTCTGATGGTCTCTGGATCAGTCTCTAGGTTGGTCAGCAAGTAGATCTCTGGGTTGTGCTCTGCAGTGTGTCTCCTCACTGTTCCTTTTCTTTCTCTCTCACTCACCTCCCTTTCTCTAGCTTTAGGTATTTTTTTGCAATGTGTGGGTCCCTTAGCCAAGGCTTTGTGTTGCCTAGGGAGTCTCTGGTTGGACTTTAGTTATTTAATTTATTGTTCTTTCCCAGAGAGGTTTCAAGAGCTCCTCTCACACTGCCATCTTGATGATGCCCTCTTTTTTATTATTATTATTAAATTTGTTGGGATGACATTGGTTGGTAAAAATTACATAGGTTCCAGGTCTATAACTTTAAATTACATCATCTATGGATTGCATTATGTGATCATCACCAAGAGTCAATTCTCTTTCTATCACCACATATTTGATTGCCCCTCCCTTCTCCCCCAAACTGCCCCTGAATAAATTGTACATTTTTTTCATATGTCTGATGGTCTTTAGTATGTTTTTGTGGGAGAACTGTCTGCTTAGGTCTTCTGCCCATTTTTCAATTGGATTGCTTGTTTTTTGTTGTTGTTAAGTTATATGAGTTCTTTACATATTTTAGATGTTAGACACTTATCAAAGGCATTGTTTTCAAATATTTTCTTCCAATTGGTTTGTTGCCTATTTGCTTTGATAAAGTCCCATTCATTTAATTTTATTTTACTTCCCTTCCCTTTGAGGTCAGGTTCATGAAATCCTCCTTGAACCCAAGGTTTATAAGTTTAGTACCAATGTTTTCATCATATAGTTTACTGCTTGGGGTTTTATGTGGATGTCTTTAATCCATTTTGAATTAATTTTGGTATATAGTGACAGATTCATGCTTTTGCATGTGGTTTTCATTGTCATTAGTTTTTATATATTTTTAATCTCTTGTTTAATTTCTTCTTTGATCAAGTCATTTTTAATAGTATGTTTTTCAATCACCCTGTATATGTGATTTTTTTTCTGCTTTCTTTTTACAGCTGATCTCTAACTTCAAAGATTTTTGGTCTGAAATATACTTGGTATGTATCAATGTTCTTGAATTTTCTGTGGCTGGTTTTGTGTCCCAGCATATCGTCTATTCTTGAAAATGTTTCATGTGTACTAGAGAAAAATGTACAGTTCTGTGTTGCTGGATGGAGTGTCAAATGAATGTCAATTATATCCAATTGCTATAATGTATCATTTAAGGCTGCTATTTCCTTGTTTACTTTCTGTTTCAATGATCTGTCCATGGTCTTCAAGTGGGTGTTTAAGTCCCCTGCTATAATTGTGCATTTGTCAATTTCTCTTATTAGATCTGTTAGTAGTTGCTTTGTAAATTTTGGTGCTTCCTGATTAGGGGAATATATATTAATGAGTGTCATCTTTTCTTGATGTATTATCTCTTTTATCACTATAAAATATCCATCTTTATCTCATTATTTTCTTTATCCTGAAATCTGTTTCATCAGAAATCAGTATAACAAATCCTATTTTTCTCTGGATGCCATTTGCTTGAAGTATTGTTTTTCACCCTTTCACTTTGAGCCTGTGTTTGTCCTGTGGCTGAGGTGTGTCTCTTGTAGGCAGCATATAGTTGGGTTTTGTTTTGTTTTTTAATCCATTCTGCTAATCTGAGCCTTTTTATTGATTAGTTCAATTCATTTACATTTAGGGTGATGATTGATATATGAAGATATTCTATATCCATTTCTTCCTTCCTTTCTGTTTCTTTGTTGTCCCAGCTTTTCCCAATTTATTTTGATTTTTTTATTCAGGTTGCATAGCCTCTTTCAGTATTTCTTGAAATGCCAGCATTGTGCTTCAGAATTCTTTTAGATTCTGTATGTCTGTAAAGGTCTTCATTTTTCCTTCCTATCTAAAAGCTAATTTTTCTGAATAGTTTATTCTTGGCTGGTAGTTTCTTTCTTTCAAAATTTTTTAAATTTGGCTCCAATTCCTCTTGGCTTGCAGAGTTTCTGCTAAGAAGTCTGATGATAGCCTGGTAGGCTTTCCTTTGAAGGATTTTTTTTTTTTTACATTTTTCCTGGATGCTTTGAGGATTCTTTCTTTGTCTTTGATTTTTGACATCTTCACAATAATGTGCCTTAGAGATCTGCTAAAGTCTAGGTAGTTAGGACTACTGTTTTCCTCTTGAATTTGGGCTTTTAGTTTTTTCCATGGGTTTGGAAAGTTCTCATCTACTACCTGTTTTATTATGCTGTGTGAAGATTCTAGCTCACTTTCTTCTGGCACACCTATTATTCTAATGTTGCTCTTTCTAATGGAGTCAGATAGTTCTTATAGAGATCTTTCATTTTTGTTGACTCTCTTATTCCTCTCCTTTTCCTTCTGTGAAATTTCCATGTTTTTATCTTTGATATCGCTAATTCTGTCTTCCATCTGTTTGGCCCTGTTTCATGGGCTGGTTAGTTTTTTTCTCAATTCTCCTATTGTGCCTTTTATTTCCAGGAGTTCCCTTTGGTTTTTCCCTAATGTTTCCATTTTTCTGGTAAAGTATTCATTGTGTTCAGAGATGTTCTTATTGAGGTCATTTAACTGCATCTGGGTACTTGTGCCAGCATGTTTTTTTAGCTCTCTGAGTGTCTTGAGAATCTGTTTGACTTAGATTATATGATTCCAAATCTATAAGTTTCTTTTCTGGAAATTTTTTTAATTTTCTTTCAATGTGGTTTTGAACCCTGGGATATTCACTGCATTTGATGTGATTTTGCTTTTGCACTAGGCATGAGTATATTTTCCCTCTGGAAGCTTTCCTAAAAGATGGCCTTCTTTTCTTTGACCCAGGTGTCTTGATCTCAATGCACCTCCTCTTTGGGAAAGTGAGGTAGGTGACAGTGTGGTATGCCTCTGAGATCATTGCCAAAAATAGCCCAAGTTTATGTACAGGGCAATTGCTTATTGCCTTTTTCATCTTGTTATATAGCAAGTTCTAGCTGAGGTTCAGTTGAGAGGAGGTTTGGGAGAGGGTTAGGAGAAACAGTCCATTTATTTGTCCAAAAATTCTGCCTTGGAGGTAAGGGCAATGTGGTTACAATGGCTTTGTGTTATGGGGTTCCTCCTCACAGTGCTGGCTTAGCTGATAAAAGTCTAAGCAGTTGGAGTAGGGGTTTGGGGGAGAGGGAGCTGGCAGGGGCCGGCCTAGACACAATAGCAAATTCATCTTTCAGCAGGGGTCCAGCCAGCCAGAATGCATGTACATGCGAGGCTCTGCCTCACTTCTTTATCTTGAGCCCTCACTTGCATCTCTTCTGGGGGTGCAGTCTGCTTTCCCAGCTAAAGATTCTTAGAATCAGTCTCACCCAGAGCCAGTCTCACCAAGAGCCAGTCTCACTCAGCCAAACCTGCCTGCCCAGCCCTACACTAGCTGGGCCTGCCAGCTGGTATAGGGCTGGGCAGGCATGTTTGGCTGAGAGAGAAGCCAATCCCAACATGAGTAGGAAAGCTAGTCTGCTGAAGTAGTGGCACTATGGCTCAGCTTTTCTCTTTTCTCCCTAGCCATCACACATGTCTCCTAAGGCAGCAGTCTCTGCTTTCCTGGTGATAGGTTCTTAGAATAACTCTCACCCAGAGCAAATTTTATCTTTTGGATCCATACTAGTGGGGCTCAGGGTGCAGGCCTAGCTGGCTGAACAATGGGCAGGTGAGCACGACCAAGATGTAGCAAATCCCAACATGAGTAGGGAAGCCAGTCTGCCAAAACGGGGGCACAGCTCAGTCTTGCTCCTTTTGCCCTGCCCTTTCCCACTCCTCTTTTAGTGGCTAGGGAAGCAGTTTCCCCCAGAACCAATTTGTGTTCAAATCAGCACTGCAGTGCCTGTGGGTTACAGACTCCATGTGTGCAGAGCTATAGCTGGGGCCCTGTTCTTTCTCAGATTTGGGTGGTTCAGCTACCCTTGTTCTATCCCTATCTCACTGAGGGTGCAGTATTCCAAATGGGGCCTCGGTGTGCTGCCACTTGGGTTCAAATTTTAAATTGTCCACAGTCTCATGTGGCCTTTGCTCTTGTAGGGTCTTGGCCTCCAGCCTGTCCAGGATCTAGCTCCACTTTGGTCCAAGTTCCCCAAAACCTCTTCTTCTACCAGCCCTGGGTCATGTTCTATGGCCCTGTCTTGAAATGCTTCTTCTCCTTCTTTCCCACTCACCCCTTTTCTCTAACCTTCAGGTGATTTCTTGCATTGCATAAATCTCACAGCTGAGGCTGTGTTTCTCAGGGTTTCCCCTGTGGAGTCCCTTTTGTTCAAATGTCCTTTCCCAGAGAGATGCTGTGGTTCTCCTCTCACATTATCATCTTAAGACCCCTCCAGAAATATTTTAAATTCTCTGTATTTCTAAGACAATGTCAAATACATATTAACTGGTAAATTTATCTTTATGACTTACTAAGTGTCTGAAATCAAACTTCTTGTCTGCCTGGCCTACATTTGAGTAAAATTGCATCTCCTTGTTCAACAGCCTTCTTCCAATACCTAACATCATCATGATCTCTTTAGCACTATCAGAGAGAGAGAACTCACCCTGGTGTATCTTTGCCTTTACAAAACTCATTGTTTAGGAAGCTAACTGAAAGATAATAGTGTAATTATACTAACAACAAAAACCTACTGAACAATTGCTTTGCTCCAGGCACTGTATTGAATGTCTTATAGCATAAGATAATATAAAATATCTTATAAAAATCCTCCCCACTTTTACAGATGAGGAACAAGAGGCTAAGAGCTGTTACTAACCTAAGGTCATACCAACATGATTTAAAGACACAAACAGCATCTGATAAGATGTGTGGACAACAGAGAGAGAAAACCTCAAGTGACTCAGAATATCAGGAAGATTCATGAAAATGTTAACTTTGAACTGGGCTTCAGTGGTTTCCAGAACATGCCCATTATTCATTGCCTGCCATGTTTTACACATACTGTCTTCTCTTCTTAGTGTGCCTCTTTCTCCAAGCTGCTAAACCTTAAACTTTCTAAACCCTAAATTCTTGACTAACTTTTACAGAGAAAACATGTTCCCTGCTGAATGATCCTCTGTGTCTTTTTATATCTACATATATCTTACTGAATTGTAATCAGTGTGTATGTATATGTCTGCCCATTCCCCAACCAGACTATGATCTTCTTGAGAACAAGAGAATAATTCTTCAACTCTATGCCCTAACATGTAGCATCATTCTTTGTATATAATAGATGCCCAATCAGTAATCATTGGATTAGATAAAATAATAAAATAAAAACTCTACTTTTAATTGCATGCTGAGCATAAACCAGGCAAAGTGGTAAATGCTTTCTATATATAATCTCATTTAATATTCATTACCTCCCCATCTTACAGATGAAGAACTAACACTCAGAGAAGTTAAGTAACTTGCTCAAAAGAAACACTATAAAGCAAATATTTGGGGCAGGAGAAAAAGCAAAATTTCCAAAATGTGTTCCTACACCAAAAAGCCTTCAGAATTATTTGAACTCTCATGGTAGATCTTCTCTGCTGTCATGTCCTTCCACCCTATTTCATCAAGGCCCAAGTTCCCTACCTTCAATTTTCACCTTTTTCAACATCCCAAAGGCCTTCACCCCCAGGGAATTTTTACCCTCAGCTAAGGCCTTACTAACAGGATAAATATTCTAGCTGTTTTGCTCTCCATACTCTAAATCCTGTAGCAGCTGAGACTCCACTACCACTCCCTGCCCCAGACCTGGTAAGCTTGTCTGTGTATTCAACCCACAATAGGCACCCTATGACAGACCAAAGACCTGAGTGGCACAAAGATACTTTTCTCATTGAAGTGGTCTCTACTTCAGATAAATGGATTTACAAATGAATCACATTTTTTGATCAATGCAATGTGCTATGTAATTCGATTGCTCTTTAGATAAATATCTCCCATAATGATTCCTCACAGTAGGCTCTAATGTAGAAATCATCCCTTCCAGGTCACATATGAGGACTAAAGGTTAAGAGAGGTTAGGTGACTTGAACGAGATCACACAACTGGTGAGGTAATAGAGATTAGATTTAAATTGGGCTGACCTTCATCTTCTACTAATAAATGCTGAGTTCTTGGCAGGTAGCATCCAAGTGTACATGAGCATCTTCACTGGTGAAGAGCATGTTTCTTTCCTCATGAGACATCTTTGATCCTAGTACTTGAGCTCCTATTCTTATATATTTTAGGAAAAGCCTTTCTTATACCAAATGCTAAGGTAGTTCAGAGCAAAGAGAGGTGAGGGGAATAAAAGTATTCTGAGTGAGTCATCTGGAAGAGACTAAGAGTCTCTCCTTCCCTGACCTCCAGGGGCACATGAATCAGAAGAAAATAACAATATTGTATAGCAGAAAGGGGGTTTCAGGCTAAAAGAAGAAAGCTGTAAGAGTCTCTAGCCATTCACTTTTACCAGCAGAGTGTTCTACAGTCATGCCCTTCACCTCCCAACCCAAAGATTATTGAATCAGACAGCAGTGGCAAAGGCTCTATTAAATGTTGGTGGTGGTAACCAATTTATTGCTTTGCATCATTTATAGGGCCCTACAGTTTCCTTCTTCTGGACATTTTTCATGAGATCTAACTCAAATAGTAATGAGGGGGCCAAAAAGTAAAAACTCCAAGGCCTACTGCTTGACAATGATCTCTTTCCTGGAATATGGGCATATTGTGCTCCACGTATGCTTTACCAATGTCATTTTTCCCATCTGTAAAAATGAGGATGAGAGAAGGGGAGCTTGTGGTCACTGTGCTGTGTAGCCTCAAGGATAGAGTAAAAGTCTTTTGAGAGGTAGCTCAGAAACTGAGAAAACAATTAAATTATTAAAAGGCTGCATGGAAGAAGAAAGGGGAGAGGAAAAATAACAAAGATGTTCCATTTACATTTTAATTGTTTTGATTTCAATTTTCTCCACACCAAAGAAAGGTCATGAAAGCATAAACACCCCAAAAACTACTTCTTACTTGTATCTTCTGAGTACAGCCTCACTCATGCATTTTACAAAGTAACATGTAGACAATCACATGCTCAGCCCAACACATAATGTGGTCATTCATAGAATGGAACAGTTTTCCTCATCATTTCACAAAATCTTCCCACTCAGATTTTTTTGTTCTTGACCCTCCAGCCACCACCAAATCTGAAATCCCCTCTGGATATTCTTGGGCCCAGGCTAGATAGTAGAAACTCAGGAAAGGAGATAGCACAGCAGAGAAAATAGGGAACACATAGAGAAAGAAATTCTATGAAAAGGGACAAAATTATTTGTTCAATGTCACAGTGATAGTCACCGTTGGCACTGGGAAAAAAAACCAGGCATTTTGGTCCAGGTTTCTTCTTTTTCTCTCTCTTTCTTTCTGGGTATGGATCACTGATGTGAGGGATTGCTAAGGAGTATCACAGATTAAGTACTGGGATACAAATGGGCTCTCTCTAGTGGGTCTAATTAGTTCTGTTATCTCTGTCCCAACTAGCAACCAGAACACAGTCACATCCCCTCATATTAGAAACCAGTGTAAGGAAGATACTTCTCTCTCTCTCTCTCTCTCTCTCTCTCTCTCTCTCTCTCTCTCTCTATTTCTCTCTTCTCTATTTTCTACTATCACCTATGTCTATTTCTTGTTCTCAACTTTCATAACTCTTCTTCATCTTCATCTCTTTCTCTTATATTCTTTCCCTAACTTTTTTAATTTAATCTTTCCTCTTTCTCAAATTCTTATTACTGGCTGTATAATAGATAAGTGGAAAGAAAATGAGAAGGTACATACAGGTGAGAGAAGATCAGGGCATATAGAGAGTGTGGATAATGGATGAAGGGATAAAGTCAAAATAAGTAGAAGCTCACTACTAGCATTTGACCAAAGTTTGTCTCCACATTTGCTTACAGTGAATGTTTCTGTGTTCCCAGTGATTAAAATTTACTTATTGTTTTCTCTTTTTTTTCAGTATCTTTGATTTTAATGAGAAATTACAGTTTGTATGCAATCATCTTCTAATAACCTTATCAAATTTTATTGTGGCCAGAGTAGCCTGATACCTACCATGGACCAATTCTGCATGATCTCAACTGTTTCTATCATCATCCATACTGAACACCTAAGGCAAGCTTGGGCAATGTTGTGGCTATATCAAGCTGTAAAAGACAGCCCAGCTCTATGTGCTTTGCTATTCCTGGTAAGTACCTAGGTTCTGAGTCTCATCCATCAGTAACCATGGGTTAATGGCTTGAAAACTCCATCCAAGTGTTTTCTGCTTTCCCTCTCTTCCTCTCAGTTATGATATTCCTGTCTTGAAAAGTAACCATTTTGAGTCTTCCCTGCAATCTGCTTGAACTTGATTGACTTTGATTACTACATTACCCTTATATTGTCACATAGGCAGATGATTCAGAAGAAAATAACATTAGAGTATAGACAGAAAGGGGTTCACAGGCACAAAGGATAAAGCTATAAGAGTATAGTCACTCACCTTCATCATGAAGAGGATTCTACAGCCTTGGCATCATTGAATCAGACACAAGTGAAAAGGACTGCCTTGAAACCCAGTAACAATAATTTCACCTCCTACTTTGAATCATTTCCTAATGCTCTTCAATATTTTCATTCTGGATTTTTTTCATGAGGTCTAACTCAAATATTTCCCACTACTCTTTCAGTTTCAGCATAAGAAGGAATCACAACAACCTCATCCCTCAGGGATTCCTAGGGCTTAGAGCAAGGAAGTGAGGCCTTTTCTACCCACCCAACCTTGCCTGACCATGCAGTTCACAAACAACAGCCATCAGAACCCAAATTCCTTTCTACTCATGGGAATTCCTGGCCTGGAGGCATCCCACTTTTGGATTGCATTTCCCTTCTGCTCTATGTATGCCCTGGCAATGCTGGGCAACATGGCAGTGCTGCTGGTGGTGCATTCAGAGCCTGCACTGCACCAGCCCATGTATCTGTTCTTGTGCACACTGTCCATTATTGACATGGTACTCTGTACTTCTATTGTGCCCAAGCTCCTTGCATTCTTTTGGGCAAATGTTGCTGAAATCACTTTTGAAGCCTGTGCTGCCCAAATGTTTTTTATCCATGGCTTCTCAGCTGTAGAATCTGGTATCCTGCTAGCAATGGCCTTTGACCGCTACTTAGCCATCTGCCGGCCACTGCACTATGGATCATTGCTGCCCCAAGAGGCTGTGGGAAAGCTAGGGGCTGCTGCTGTGCTCCGTGGCTTGGGGCTTATGACTCCACTCACTTGCTTACTGACAAGGCTGAGGTACTGTAGCCATGTGGTGGCCCACTCATATTGTGAGCACATGGCTGTGGTGAAGCTGGCTTGTGGGGGCACACAGCCAAACAACATTTACGGCATCATCGCTGCCACACTGGTGGTGGGGACTGACTGTATGTGCATTGCTTTATCTTATGCACTCATCCTTCGAGCTGTGTTAGGCCTCTCCTCTAAGGAGGCAAGGACTAAGACCTTTGGCACCTGTGGCTCCCACCTGGGTGTTATACTTCTCTTCTATATACCAGGACTGTTCTCATTCTACACACAGCGCTTTGGCCAGCAAGTGCCCCAGCACATCCACATCCTTCTGGCTGATCTCTACCTTGTTGTGCCACCTGTGCTCAACCCCATCATCTATGGCATGAAGACCAAGCAGATTCGGGATGGGGCCCTCCGGCTCCTGAAGCAAGGCATTACCCGGTCATAAAGTTTTAAACCCCACCCTTAAACCCTATCCTATTCCATTAGCCCTTGGGAAATGTTCCAGAGACCAGTGGCTCCCAATATGGTGGAGAGAAATAAATACACACTCTATGTTATTCTTACCTTGATAAGGAGTTATAGCACAAATGGGGGAATAACAATCAGGTGTTTCCCACTTATGAGGTAAGTATTGTTAAAAAGTCCAGAAACCCACTCTGTACTTGAAAACATGTTTACCATCCTGAAAATGGTCTCCCAGGGAATCCCACTCATGTTCTGATATGGCTTCTACTTTCCAGAAGATCTTGACAAAATGAGGATGTTATGACTACTGGTCTAGCAGGGAAAATTAACCTTCATCCACAGTCAGGTGTTTCTACTCTAATAAGGATACATGGATACCTGCTTCAGTGATCTCTAGGTCTTGGGTTGGGGGGCAGGGGAAACATATATACATGTATCAAGAGACAGAGAATATTAAAGAGCCAAGGAGAATGTTGGAGGAGATAATCAAAAAGTTATGACCACCAGTTGTTCCTCAACCAGGACCTAAGTAATTGGAAGCTCCTAACCTCCTTCCCTGTCCTTGAAATGTACACTCTGCCTACCATGCTTGCCCACAGTGGGAGCTCTTCCAAGGATATACTGTCCCAAGGCTAAGGCATTGTTGAGGTCATCTAGACTGAATTCATGACTGAACCCAGTTAAAATATATATGTGAACTTTAAGATTCTGGTGAGCTGCCCAAGACAAGCTCCATATGTAAGTTCCCTTGCTTAATAAAACTGCCAACTACCAGCTTAGAATGGTATGCCTCTTTCTTGGGTTTCTCCCTGTCCTCAATAAATAGGAGCAAGTTTGTAAATTAACAGAAATGGAGTCAAAGCACTTAGCAATGAGTCCTAGGGACAGCAACACATAAAGAATCATGGCAAACTCTGTCTGTTGTAAAAAGATGTAATGCCAATCTAGGAAGGTTCCCTGGGAAATAAGAGTTTATTTTTTTTTAATTGTTAAATTTATTGACATGGTATTGGTTTGCAAAAATTACATAGGTTCCAGGTGTACAATTCTACATTACATTGTCCAGGTACTGCATTATGTGCTCACCACCCAAAGTCAGTTCTCTTTCCATCACCATATATTTGATACCCGCTCTCTACTCACCCACCAACCTCTCCCTTCCAACACCTCCCCCTTTACCCTCAGGTAACCACTAAACTATTGACTTTGTCCATGAGTTTTGGGTTTTTGGTTTTGGTTTTGGGTTTTTGTTGTTGTTGTTGTTGTTGTTGTTGTTACTTTCAGTTTTACATTCCACCTTTAAGTCATACATTTCATGACTTTTTCAGTGTGACTTACTTCACTTAATATGATGGTTCAAGGGCCATCAATGTGGTCACAGATGTCTGTATTTCATCTTTCCTTGTCACTGAGTAGTATTCCATTGTGTAAATGTACCATAACTTCTTTATCCAGTCATCTATCAAAGGACACTTTGGTTGCTTCCACAACTTAGCCACCGTGAACAGTGCTGCAATGAACATTGGGGTACATATATCTTTGCAAATTAAGGATTTCAAGTTTTGAGGGGTAGACACCCAGAAGAGGGATTGTTGGGTCATTTGACAATTCTATCCCTAAATTCTTGAGTAATCTCCATACTGCTTTCCAAAGTGGTTGCACCAATTTACATTCCCACCAGCAGTGTGAGGGCTCCCTCTTATCCACAGCTTCTCCAGCACTTCTTATTCTTTGTCTTCTTGATTATAGCCATTCTAACATGTGAGGTGGTATTGCATTGTGGTTTTAATTTCCATCTCCCTAATTGCTTGCTAGTGGCCAGGAACCAGCCTGGATGAACGAAGTCCCTGAGTTCAAGTGGTGGGAATTAAAGACCAACAAAATTGTCGGCCGACTGTCCTCAGTAGGAGCAGCCCCAAATAGCTTTATTCAATCACTTATATAGCCAAGGTTTACATCATTACAATGAACAGGCAAAGGTCAGGCATTAGCATAGCAAAGCACAGTGTGAACAGATCTTTACAGGAGGTAACAGCTCCTTCCAGTAAAGTCTTTGACATGTAGATCATGGGCCATTAATCTATTGGCCTCTGCCGCTATGCAAAGCTATATATACACTCTTTTCTATATCTAATCACCCAATTACCCCCCCCCAGGGAGATGAAAGGGGGAATAGAGGCTTTGCCATCAAGGCCCCAGGCCAGTTTCTCCCGTTAGACCCAGGGAACTGAGGCTTTGCCATCGAGGTCCCTGAAACCTTTCCATTCAGGCTCACAACCAGCTCCCAACAGCTCCCCCTTCTTTATTTTTTAATTTATGGAAGTGGAGTTCTGTCCGGACTCCCACGATGCTTCACATTCTGGCTCGGATGCAGACTGGGAACAAACACAGAAAAATCATTACTACAATAAAAATCACAATTCCAGAATATAAAACCAATTGCAAACTATCCAGGGACCAATGAAGTGGTGTCCTCAGGCTTCAGCCATGCGTTGACCGGTCAGCCCTGGAGTGACCGGAGCAGGGCAGTCATCCTTCTCTCTCTGCAGGGTGGGTCATAGGGGTTCTGTCGGTGGGTGATCATCTTCCATATTTCAGGTCCCCAATCAGTGGCTGCATTCTTTACCGTGGTGTGGCGCATTTACAGAGTGATGCTTGCTACTTTACAGTTTTGTATTATGAGCTGTCTTATTTTACAATTTTTCTAAAGTATAAGCTATTGGTAAGAAACAGGCTGAATATCAGCCCAAGTCTAAGGGCTCTATTATCCTTACAATTGACTAGGTTTTAGAAAATAGGTTCAGAGCAAGCAGCTGAGACAGAGTAAATAACTTTACTATTAGTCATAAAATTAAGAGGCTTATCTGCCACATCAAGGGTCACCCATATGTTTTCCCCCCATTACTGTAGCAGTCTCTTGGGGAGCTGCTGGGCATCTCAGACCCTGTCAGTCAACCATAGACATTTATGGAGGAGTTAGTCCCTACTCCCTTCAGGACAGGGGATAACTTTTATTTTTACTGTCTCTTAGTTTTGTACAAGAACATGGCTGGTTTAGATGAGCAGGGCCCTCCTTATTCCAGAGGTCTGGGCTTTTGCAACCAAAGCGAGCTCCTTCATGTTCCTCTTCTGGGGTTGCTGGGGTGGCCCTGAGGTGACATGTTTTGGCCCATCTATTACTGTGACCAAAAGTATGGCCTTTTTATGATCTTGTCTCTGGTCTCACTCTTTTCTCTTTTCCAGTTATCCCTGCTTTTAGTTACTAAAGACATTAAAATAAATTTCTTGGCCTTCCTTAAGATTTGAAACTTCTCATTAGGAATGTAACTAACAATGGGTTAGAATAATTGTAATACCCTGCCAGGTGAGGAAAAACATCAAGCCTAATATAAAACATAGGAAATCATTTTGATAAGGTATAGACCGTCTTCCCCCAGGCATAAAATATTCCCCAATTCCAGCAGCAGATCAGCAGTCCAAAAACACCTGCCCATTTAGCACTCCAATCCCATCCATCCCAACCACACACAAAAACTTTCTCTACAAACCTTCCACAACTCTCTAGCCCCCTCTTTTATTGTTTTTAAACATACATTGTTAATTACATGCAAAAATCTCCTTATCCATTAGCATCCATAACCCTCCAAATCTCAGTTTTTACTAACAACCAAAAAGCACAAGTTAGCATTTCCATTGGTAAATTTATAAACACATTTTGTAACTTTTAGAAGTATAAGTTTTGTTGCTAATCTCACATATAACATTTTGGAAGATGTTTATAAATAACTATCTTTTAAACATTGGGGAAAGCAGAAAGGACTTTAAAACTCAACCTAGGATCAAAGATGGCGGCATGAGAGGAGCACGCCGATAACTGCCTCAGAAGGGCCTTGTGAACAGAGGGGAATCCACAGGAGAAATCCTGAGAAGAAACCTCAACTAAGAGAACCACACAACGCAGAACAACACCAAAGGTTAGAGAAAAAAGGAGAGAGCGGGAGAGGGAAAGGGAAGCAGCAGTTCAGGGACAGAGACTCGGAGCGCGGCCCAGGCTGGCAAAAACAAAGGGGGATTGGGGGACTATAATCAAAGTGGAGCTGGATCAAGGGCGGGCTGGTAGCCAAGACCTACGGAGCGTGAAAGCCCCACAAGACTGTGGACAATTTAACATCAGATCTCAAGGGACAGCAAACAGTGCCCTAAACAGATCACAGAGCCTAAAGTGGAACAGGGACTGTGGAGTAGGGCGGCTGCACTTCCCAGCAGGTGGGGTGAGAGCAGGGCACCAGCCCACAATGGCTCAGCACCCCTGATTTACGAAGGAGATTGACTGTGAGGGAGCGCCTTCTGAAGACAGGGCTCTTGGAGTGAGGGCTGGGACTTGAGTGGGCATGGCTGCATTGGATGTGCTTAGAGTGAATCCGGCGGTCTCAACAGAGCCAGGAGCATAGAGCGACTGCCGCCTGAGCATTGGCCTGTGCGCACAGGGCTTTCGGCGTCCTGCCCACTGGGCCGCTGTAGCACCGCTGTGTGCACGCCATGGGCTTTCGGCGCCCCGCTCACCAGGCCGCCGCGGCACTGCTGCCAGTGTGCAACTGGGCTTTCGGTGCCCCGCCCACTGGGCCGCCGCGACACTGCTGCTTGCTTGCCAGCGCGCAATTGGGCTTTTGGTACCCCGCTCACCAGGCCGCTGAGGCATGGCTGCTGGCGAGAGGGTGCGCAGCTGGGCATTCGGCACCCCACCCACTGGGCCGCTGCGCATCGCTGCATGCACGCACCTGGGCTTTCGGCACCCTGACCACTAGGCCACCGCAGCGCCACGGCCTGCACGCAAGCCCGGCTTTCAGCGCCCTGCCCACCGGGCCGCTGCAGCACTGCTGCCTGCTCACGAGTGTGCAACTGGGCTTTTGGCGTCCCGCCCACCGGACCTCTGGGGCATTGCAGCTCGCGCGTGCAACTGGGCTGCCAACTGGGTTGCTGCGGTGTCATTGCCGGCCCACGAGACTACGCGGCCAACCGGGGCCTCTGCCAAGCCCCAGCCCATCCAAGTGCTGCCAGGCGGGCATGGCTTACAGATAAGATTGAAGGAGGGGCAGCCAGACACAGGAGAGAAAGACGGAGCTCCTGCGCCCCGCCCACACTGAACCACCAGCCCCCCTGCTGAAAGAGGAATCTGCTATTGTGTCTCAGGCCCACCCTAGCTCCTACTCACATGCCCCCACCCCTGACCACATCTTTACTACCCTGCTATCTAACAGCTAAGACAGCAACCTGAAGTACCCCAGGACACAGAAGCTGTCTGCTTCCCCAACCCTCTCCCAAAATCTCCTTCTCCCACAACTGAGCCCAAAAGAAAAAATAAAGAGAAGCCCATCTGATAGGTAAACCCTCAGAGGAAAAACAGACTCATGCGTAAAGCAAAAAGAACCACATCAAACACAATGCACACCTCAGAATCCAAAGCCCCTCCAGAACATCAGGGGCAGTCTTTAGTAAAGGACCTTGCACACTTGGAATCAAATCTAAGGGAAACAGAATTCAGGGCTGCATTAATCAAGACACTCAGAGAGCTCACTCAATGCTGGCAAAGTACCCAGACACAGTTAAATGACCTCAACAAGAAATTTTCTGAGCAAAATGAGTACTTTACCAACAAAATTGAGAAGTTAGAGCAGAACCAAAAGGAACTCCTTGAAATGAAAGGCATCATGGGAGAGCTGAAAAAAGAAATGACCAGCATAGGAAACAGGGCTGACCACCTGGAAGAAAGGATGAGTGAAATTGAAGATATAAACATGGAAATGTCACAGAGGGCAGAAGAAAGGAAAAGGAAAATCAAGAGAAATGAAAGAGCCCTACAAGTACTTTCTGACTCCATCAGAAAGAACAATATTGGAATAATAGGGGTACCAGAAGGAAGCGAGATGAAATCATCTCAGAGTCTACTAAAACAAATAGTAGATGAAAATTTCCCTAAGCTGTGAAAGGAATTACAGCCCCAAATCCAAGAGGAAAGCAGAAGCCCTAACTACCTAGACACTAGCAGATCTTCTGCAAAGCACATTGTTCTGAAGATGACAAAAATCAATGACAAAGAAAAAATCCTCAAGGCTGCCAGGGAAAAACAAAATATAACTTTCAAAGGAAAACTTATCAGGCTGTCACCAGACTTATCAGCAGAGACTCTGCAAGCCAGGAGGGAGTGGAGCCCAATCTTCAAAATATTAAAACAGAGAAATTTCCAGCCAAGAATTAACTATCCAGCAAAATTAACCTTTAGATATGAAGGAGGAATTAAGGCCTTTACAGATATACAGAAGCTGAGGGAATTCTACAGCTCAAAACCGGCACTCCAAGAAATACTAAAGGAGGCTATCCGAACTGAATCCGGAAAGCAAAATAAATGGAGAAAAGTTGGGACAACAAAAAAATAAAAAGAAAAGAAGAAATGGATACAGGATATCCTCATATATCAATCATCACCCTGAATGCAAATGGACTGAATTCACCAATAAAGAGGCACAGGGTAGCAGACTGGATTAAAAAACAAAATCCTACCATATGCTGCCTACAAGAGACACACCTCAGCCACAGGGACAAACATAGACTCAGGGTAAAAGGATGGTAAACAATACTCCAGGCAAATGGCACTCAGAGAAAAGCTGGAATGGCTATACTGATTTCTGATGAAAAAGACATCAGGACAAAAAAAATAGTAAGACATAAAGATGGTCATTACATCTTGATAAAAGGGACAATACAACAAGAAAACATCACACTCATCAATACATAGGCTCCCAATCAGGAAGCACCAAAATTTATAAAGCAACTACTAACAGATCTAAAAGGAGAATTTGACAAAAATACAATTATATTAGGGGATCTAAACACCCCCCTGACAGCATTGGACAGATCATCCAAGCAGAAAACAAATAAGGAAATTGCAGCTTTAAAAGATACATTGCAGGAAATGGACATAATTGACATTTACAGGTCATTCCATCCTACAACAAAGGGCTATACATTTTACTCTAGTGCACATGGAACATTTTCAAGGATAAACCATATCCTGGGACTGAAATCCAACCTCACCAAATTAAAGGGCATCCTAATCATACCAAGTGTATTCTCAGACCACAAAGCGTTGAAACTTGAGATCAATTGCAAAAGATCAAGTTCAGAGAGAACCACATATATGTGGAGATTGAACAACATGCTATTAAAAAAATAGCTGGATCAAAGAGGAAATTAAACAAGAGATTAAAACATTTGTAGAAACGAATGACAATGAAAACACGACGTACCAGAATTTCTGGGACACAGCAAAAGCAGTATTAAGAGGGAAATTTATATCATTACAGGCCTATCTCAAGAAACAAGAAAAACTACAAGTAAACACCCTCACATCT
>PVKE010007902.1:0-49255 GCA_004027555.1 Craseonycteris thonglongyai
GTTGTGTGGTTCTCTTAGTTGAGGTTTCTTCTCAGGGTTTCCCCTGTGGATTCCCCTCTGTTCACAAGGCCCTTCCCAGGCAGTTATCGGCATTCTCCTCTCATGCCGCCATCTTGGATCTCCCAAAAAATAGTTTTGAACATATATTTTACTTATCTACACATACCTTGCTGGAATGCACCTTATACTGAAACACAGTATATAAACATAGTATGCATTTCACACCCCTTCTTCCCCCTTAGACTACGCCTATGACAACAAGTTGATCGCGACACACTTTTAAGATAAAAAGTAGATCTTATATACAGAAAAGTTGACCACCCCTGGTCTATATGATGTGATCACTTGAGGTTCCCACACATTTATTCCAATGATACTGATGGACTCAGCCAGTATGGGACTTGGAAAGTCACGTCATCCCCATTGACCTCACTTAGATCAGCATTTTTCATCTTTTTCTGAACATTAAAACCACCAAGTTTCTCATTATAAGTACAGAACTCCAAAACCATAGTTCAGATCCATTGAATCAGAATCTTCAGGGAAATGACCAATAAATCTTTATTTTAACCAGCACCCCAGGAACTCTTATCATCAGGTAGAGTTGGGGCAAGGCTACCAGGAACAGTTGTATAGTTGGTACCCAAGAAGGTAAGTGGAAACTGAAATTCAACATGCGCTGTACTCACCAAGCCATGTATCTTAGGTGAATGCCCAAAGAAGACAACTTTTATAGTTTGCAAAAGGCTCACAGCAGCCATCTACAACAAGGTCAGAGTTCCACACAATGTGCAAAGTCTGACCATGAATCTCAGGGCAGTTGATGCTTCTGCTTTTCCAATTGCCATAAAAATATTCTTTCTAGTGTGGACATGTAGTGCTACTTCAGGATAATTAAAGGGTGTCATAGATGTTATGACATCTAAGGTTTTCTGTCATAGAAAAATAGTCTTTCCAAAAGGAGGTAGGTGTACTAGCTATTCTCCATTGCACCCCTCCCTGCTCCCAGTTGTCCTCATCTTTCTCTGACATACTTTTGGGCCCTGGGTGCTAAGCCTAAACATTGCATCTCCTAATCTCCCTTACCCTCTTGTTTTGGTTTGAGTTTGGTCACTTGAAGGACGTTGGCAAATAGAAAGAAGTCAAAGTTTGAGTATTTCCTTACCTTCTCCCCACTCCCTTCCTGAAGTGAGTTGAATAGTATCTCCCTCACTCCCAATTGTATGTCCACTTGGAACCTCAGAATGTGACCTTATTTGGAAATAGGATCTTTACAGATATACCCTGTTAGGATGGGTATATCCATTGGCTAATATCCTTAGAAGAAGAGGAGAGGACACACAGAGACACAGAGAGAAAGGCATTGGGAAGATAAAGACAGAGATGGGAGTGATGCAGTCACAAGCCAAGATTGCTGGGAGCCACCAGAAGCTAGGAAGAGGCAAAGGATTCTTCCCTAGAACCTTCAAAGGAATTGCAGCCCTGACAACACCCTGATGTCAGACTTCTGACTCTAGAACTGTGAGCTATAATAATTTGTTGCAGCAGCTGCAAAAAACAAATATTCCTCTTTACCTTCTTTAACTCTCCTTCCCCCTGACAATTACAGCTTCAATCGGTCAGCCCTCTTCCCATGACGTCTTGGTTTGGGATCTTTTCCCTAAAAGCAGATACTGAGAAAAGCACTTAGCTAAACATGATTTATTGAGGAGGTGATGACAGGGAGCACAAGTGAGGAAAAGGGAAAATGAGACAGAGGAGGAAGAAAACCTAAGAGAGGAAATCTTAATGACCAGTTACCATCATGGGCATGAGAGGCTTAATCCTACTGGACTGAGAATGTAGAATTCACCTCAGAATCTTCCAACCCAAAGATGGGGAAGTTGGGGTGTTTAACCACTGACTACTATCCCTGGTTAATTGAGAGTCACAGCAGCAGGCCACTGGGGGGTGTTCAATCCTCAGCATGTTAGCTTAGTCCTATGCAAGGGCTGAGCTGGAGTCCTGGAAGGGAGGAAAGCCCTCAGGCAGGGAAGCAGAGAGGCATGGCGCTTGGGTAGGAAGCTGTCAGCATAAAGGAAGCTATTGGCCTCCCACAGTAAACTCAGGGCAAGCAACCCAGTGTTTAGGACACAGGGTTCCAGCTCCCACAGGGCTTCCTTTGCCTGCCGCTAGAGGCCCAGAGATGGTAATGGGCTTCCCCTTGGTTGCTGCTAGTCCCTGGTTGCTCAACTCTCCCTGTTGACTGTCTTTACTCTGACTCTAACTACACACCCATCTCTTCATTACATTGTCTGTAAAATCCCAACTGCTTGTGTTTCCTGCTGGAACCCTGACTGGCAGAGTGGGCAGAGCCAGAGGTTTCCCAGAAGGCCCTTGGCTCCCTATAAGAAAACCCACAGGCTCCCTTAACATAATCAAGCCTACTTGTCACTGTTGAGCATGGAAACGCTTATTCCAGGTACAGTAGAACCTCAATGCCTGTTGTTGACAACTCACTTCCCCCTTGAGGACCACTTGCTTAAACCTCTCTGCTGCCCCAGTGTTGGTGATGTTGGTCAGGGTGGGGGTGCTGCTCATGTTAGAAAATTCTGAGGTTCAGGAGAATGCAGGACTCTTTTTTATTCCCATATTAGGCTTAAATATAAATTAAAATGTTATCAAAATAATACAAAGAATATGGTAACAAACAAAATAGTACAGAAGAATTTAAGTTCTGTTTTTAATATATACATATTTTTTTTGTGGCAATATCTGCAATTCTATATAGTGTGCTAATACTCCCATTTCCCAGTTTATAAAATTTAAACAATATCTACTGACCCTTCAATATAAAAGATGAAAATAATCTCATACTTTCCTTTCCCTCTCCTCTTACCAATATTTATTTTTTTATATTCTTATACTTTTATTTGTTACCTTTGAAACTTTAAACTTTACATGAAGTGCAACAGCCCTACTTCTTATCCCAGCCACTTCATTTTGTGTCTCAAATGTTTATTATGAAATATAAGAAATAGAGAATAAGATAACACCTATGTTATTTTTTAAATATCTTTTACATAGGGGAGGCCGGGATGGCTCAGCATGTTAAGTGCTTGCTTTGTAGCCTTGGGGATCGAGGACTGAATCCTGGTCCTGGCTTGTGTGGACCCATATGGTGAACTGGAGTGTGCTTCCCATTCGGGAGGCCCCCAGTTTGGTTCTTGCCCCCCAGTTCAGCCCCTGGCTCAAAGGGGCATGCCTCCAGTGCAGGAGGCCCCCAGCCCACTTCCTGCCCTGCTCAGCCCCTGCCCACCTGTATGGAATAAAACCGTGTTGAAGACTGATGATGCATAACTATAGAGACTGCTCTGGGCCCTCCCCCTTCTTTCTGCCTCTCTCTGTCTCTGTCAAAAATAATAAAATAAATCTTTAAAAAAATATCTTTTATGTATACATTTATATGTATCCAAATATAATATAGCCTTTAATGTTTTAAAAATGTACACAAATGCTGTTATTACTCTGAACACTTTACTTTATAATTTGCTATTTTCACTCAAGTTGATGTTTTCAAAATATATCCACATTGATACATGTACTTTGTTGTCCTTTCATGTATTCCTTTTGTGAATGTCCTACTGCATATATTGACCAAAATAAAGGGAGAGAGGGACAGTAATACAATTAGAATAAAAGACTTTAACATCCCCATTGACACCAGTAGACAGATCCTTCAGACAAAATCATCAAGGAAACAGTGGCCTTAAATAACACACTATACCAGATGGATTTAATTGATATTTTTAGAGCATTTCACCTCAACACAGAAAAATATACATTCTCTTCAGGTGCACATGGGACATTTTCACTATTTACAAGATATGGAACAAGCCAAGTGTCCATCAACAGACAATTGGATAAAGAAAACGTATATATATACAATGGAATATTACTCATCCATAAAAAGAAATAAATTCTACCATTTGTGACAACATAGATGGGCCTAGAGGATATTATGTTAAGTGAAATAAGGCAGAGAAAGACAAATACTATATGATCTCACTTATATGTGAAATCTAAAGAATAAAATAAGTGAGCAAACAAAGCAGAAACAGACTCATACATACAGAGAAGAAGCCAATGGTTGCAAGAGGGAAGGATGGTTGGAGAGATGGATGAAAAGGGTGAAGGGATTAAAAAATATGCATTAGTATTATAGTTACAAAATAGTCATGGGGCTGTAAAGTACAGCGTAGGGAACATAGTCAGTAATTTAGGGGATGTTGCAAGAACTATGTATAGTGACAGATGGCTACGAGACGGGAGGATCACTGCATAAATTATATAAATGTCTACTCACTATGCTGTACACATAAAACTAATATAAAATAATATAGAATGTCAACTGTAACTTAAAAAAACAATTTAAAAATACTACTAATAGCAACAACACTGAGTGCCTACTTTCTGCCAAGCATCGTTCTAAGTACTTTCCATTGCTTAATTCATGTGATTTTATAGAAACCTTCATTTATCTATGAGAAAATTGAGGTACAGACAAGAGAGTCATATGCCTAAAATATCCACAGCTAATAAATGACCATCTAGCTCCAGAGTCCTCGCTAGTAACACTATGTAGTACAGCTTCTCACTTTAGATTGATTCCTTTGAACCATTCCCAAAAAATGCTGCATTGAGCCTGTTTGTATCCATGTGTGAGAGATTCACTGGGAGAATTATTGGGAAGTAGGATGGGGGCATCTTCAGTTTGCTTAGATACATTGCTAAATTTCTCTCCAATGATTTCTTCCAATTCACATTTCCATAAGCTTCCACTGACTTGCAATAGTATTCCTTGACTTTCTATTCTATAAAAATAAAATAGTTATTCCATTCTGTCTTCCTTCTTTCCTTTCTTCTACAGTCTACCTTCTGTTGGTTTCATTTTACCTTTTACATGGTTAAAGTTGTTGACATTTATATTCTATATAACCTCAATTAACTCTTCTCTGCTTTGTTTATAGGGTAACTCTAAAAGTTAGACACCAATGAAAGGTATTTACACATTTATAGTCACTTAAATAATATTCAATGCCTGGGTGAGCAGTGTGCTGGAACTGCATTTCCTTCCCTGCAGCTCCTATGTTATTAAAGCAGAACCATATCAAGTAGAATGTTCATA
The DNA here is from genome assembly GCA_004027555.1 of Craseonycteris thonglongyai. NCBI lineage: Eukaryota > Metazoa > Chordata > Mammalia > Chiroptera > Craseonycteridae > Craseonycteris > Craseonycteris thonglongyai. The sequence continues at coordinate 5,168 of PVKE010007902.1, forward strand.
GCTCCAAAAAACAATGGCATCTCTTTTCTTTCATTTAGCATTTTCTTTAAATCATGTCATGCTTTGTTGACTGAGGTACCCATATAGCTTTCTCTAACCCTTAGAATTTCTTATTGCCTTTTTTTTTCAAACTATTTTTTTAATTATCACATTATCAAAAATTTCTCCAACTCTCTATCATAGCACTGAGTGAATTTTTTCCTCAAAAACCCCTCCATTTTTAAGTTGTCTCTCCTTTTGCACCGATATTAACTTGTCCTCTAGACCTCCTTACTACTGCTATTATCCCAGAACCTCTTGTCTGTCCCTGTCATCTTGGGTCAAATTTGTTAGTTTATGGATTGCATATTTTCTTCCTTCGATGTTTACTCCCTTATTTTGCTGGAGTACATCCTTAAGTAACTTCCTGCAGAAGGGAGCATGAAAGATAGACTTTCTAAGTTCTCACAGGCCTGAAATGTTTTTACCCTCACACTTAATAGTTTGGATATAAAATTCTGACCAACAGTTAGTTACACTGTGGGAATCCTTTATGTCCTAGTGAGAAGAATAGTATATAGATGGGAGATCTTAGCTTTCTTGCAGACTGCCAGTTCAATTTTTTTAGAGCCAAGTTGGCAGACTTCTTTGTCCTGGGTGAGTGTTAGCTGCCTGTAGTTTATTTACTAAAGGGGATTGGGATTACAGGGGTGCACCTACACAAGCAGTTGTCTACTTTTACCCCCAGTTATCACCTTGACCCTTGGCCATACCTGCTGATTCTGAGCAGAGCCTCCCTGGGATTTTGTCAGGTAGACTGGCTCCAATCACCTTTGTAGCCCTCCAGGGAGAATATGTGAGGTTTCAACTTACTCCACCTGTTTCATTGAATAACTTTCTCCCATTTTATTTTCCATCTCCAGAAATCTATTGACTATTTTCTACCATTCATGTGCTTCCTGATTTTTCTCTTTTGTATTTTTATACTTTTCTTTCCTTGTCTTCCCTGTTCATTAGCTGTGTTACCTGAGAAAGTTACTTAACCTTGCTATACATCTTTCTCCTCATATAAAAATGCAAAATAATGCAAATTTACAATGTTTGTTATAAGAATTAAAATAGTTAATACAAGTATAACACCCAGCACATGCTTACCTCTATAATACAAGTCTATTATTATTATTATTATTATTTGGGGGCTTGAGAGGTATGGGAGACAGGATCCCAGGATCACTATAGGCTACAAGTATTTAGAATAGGGGTGTCCAAACTTTTGGCTTTCCTGGGCCACAACGGAAGAATAAGAATTGCCTTGGGCCATACATAAACTATATTAACATTAATGATAGCTGATGAGCTAAAAATAAAAAAAAATCTCAAAAATATAATGTTTTAAGAAAGTTTATGAATTTGTGTTGGGCCACATTCAGAGCCATCCTGGGCTGCATGTGGCCCGCAGTTTGATTTAAAAAATTTACAAAGGGCTCTGGTTTCAAATGGAGGAAACTAACAGAACAAGATCGCATGAGGTCCATAGGCATGGATTATTTATTCATCTTGAGTTAGAGTCCTCTGGAGCAGTGCTCCTGAAACTTTAGTGTGCATCATAATTACCTAGGAACCTCATGAAAATTCAGATTCCGTTTGAGTAAGCCAAAAGTGAGCATCATAGTTTGCATTTCTAGTAACTCCTAGGTGATGCTGATATTGTTGGCAGTGTGTATGTTTTTGTGTGTGCACTAGATGTCAATATGAAATACAGTTCTACTGTAGGTCATGGTAAAAAATGTTTGAAAACTACTATCTGAGAAATATCTTCCAGCCTCACTCTCAGCTGTCTCCACAAGACACTTTTTGTCATCAGTGCCCACCTTGAAAGTCAGGATTTGATTTTATCCAGGAAGCCTACTGCTCCTAATACTCTGCAAAAACAATTGATCTCGAATCCTTGGTCTGTCATTTGAGGTTCCTTCCCCACAGTCTCTCAGATGTTACCTAGCATTACCTACATCTCCTTGCTGGTTTTCCCAGCACTTTTAGGCTCCTGGCTTGGTGCCTCTTTCAGACCACCAGAGACCTGACATCTTTCACCCCTTCTCTGGGGTATCTAGTTTCACTCATTAGCTACTGGTATAGGATTTCTCTTCCTTGGAAGACAGGGACAGCTGGGAATGTGGATCTCATCCTGTCTGGGTTTTCCCCCTGACAAGTGGCAGTAGTGGCAGGATATGAGGTGCTCGAAGACCACTCATGACACTACTATCACAGAGAGCAGAGTCAATAATGAAAAGAACAGGTGCAGTGGACTGGATTTCACTTCGTGGGCAAGTGGGAACAGCCCGCAGGGCAAGCACAGGAATCAGGACTACCACAAATTTTTAACAAATCAATGTGGGGAGAGATGACTAGGTGGAGCCAGGGGGTTTTAAGGACAGTAAATACACGTCATTATGTATTTGTCAAAACCTAAAGAATGCCAACACCAGATTGAACCCTAATGTAAAATATGGACTTACTTAAAGTTTTATTTAGTAATAATATATTGGCTCAACTATTGTAACAAATGTACGACACTAATACATGATGGCAATTATATAAGAGATTGGGGTGGAGGGTGAGGGTAGGTACATGGGAACTCTCTGCACTTTCCATTCAATTTTTCTATAAACCTAACACTGCTCTAAATGAGAAGGTACTTCTTTTAAGCGACCATAAAAACTAGACTTGCTGAGCTATTGTGATAATATTTATTTATTATTATTTTTAATTTTATTATTAAATTTATTGGGGTCACATTGATTGGTAACAGTTAGATAGTTGTGATGATTTTTAAATGTTGGAAAAAAGATTAAATGCTTTGGATAAAATATCTGAAAACACTAAATAAACATCCATAGCGCGCACACACACACACACACACACACAAATTCATGTTATACATGAATACATTCTCCCTTCCCCACCCTTCTCCCCAGAAGTGCCCACTAATACTGAAGGGGCCAAGATCCTTGCAGACATTCTCCTATGCATTTAGATATGTAAGGGAGATAATACTTTTGAACTAACTCCTCTTATAGTGTATTTATCGGTAGGCAGTCTTCATTACTTTGCTGCACCCCATCTACCATTAAGGCAAAATTATGAGGCTTATTGTGCCTGAAATCAGAAGGGAAAGACAATGATGTAAAGCTGACTAAAACCTACTATACCGTCTACCCGGAAGTATATATAAAAGAGAAAAGAGGGTGAGAAGTTCAGATAGGAGGACCCTTGCTTTCTCTCACTTGGGGGCTGTACCTTGGCATATGTGGGGTATAAAAATATTCAGATAGATATAAAGGAACTCCAGACCATTTTGGGGAATGGTGTTTACTTAGCACCCTCTATGGAGACCGTAATTCCGGCCTTTGAAAGAAGGCTCTCATTTTGCTTAGACTAAGTCACTTCCATATGCACATGACCAGCATTTTTCTCGATGGAAACCTAGATGTTCACTTACTGAAGTAGATAGTGTGGACATGGTTCTTATTATAAAATGTAATACGTGCACATGGAAATAATCATTTAAATGGAAAGGTATAAAACAAAATGTAAAAATCTCACTCCATGATTCCCATTCCAGGCCCACTTTTCACAGGTAACTGGTTTTCATGTTTGTTTATAGTATTTTTTGTTTTTGTTTTCTGGTAGTGATCTACATAACTCAAATAACATGTGCATACTATTTCCTGATTTATCAGCTCTAAGAAAAATCTGAGAACTGCTTTAAAAATAAAAAAATTGGCTCACTTACATTAGACCTTCTTCCAACTTTTAACTTATTATTTAGCTCTATTAGCTACTTTTGTAACTTTAAAGATATAGTTCCTTTGATGCACTACATTAAACAAGCTTTCCCCCTGGCAAATATAAGGAAATAAGTGCTCTTCTCCTTTCTTTTGCTCTCTTTTCCCTATCTTCCTTTTATATTATTATTTTTATGTGACCAAGGTTGATAATGTTTTCATTCTCTACTGTAATTATAAACAAGTTTTACATGCTTTACTTATAGAATTATTTTTTTAATCAAAAGAGCATGTATAATAACTATGTAGCTATCATTCATTCCTGATTGGTATAACACAGCCTAGCCAGAAACAATATATCACAGAGGTAAGGTGTCCAGCTTAGAATAGCTCTGCTACGTAAGAGCTGTGTAACTTGGTAGTTGCTTAATTTCTCTGTGCCTCAATTTTTTATCTGAAAATAATTGGGATAATAATACCTACTCCATAGGATTGTTTGAAGATTAAATGAAATAACCTATCTAGGGGAGGCTGGGATGGCTCAGCAAGTTAAGTGCTCACCTTGCAGCCCTGGGGACAGAGGATCAAATCCCGGCCTCAGCCCATGAGGACCCACATGTTGAACTGGGGTGTGCTTCCTAAGCGAGAGGCTCCCAGTTCAGTTCTCACCTCCCAGTTTGGCCCCTGGCTCAAGGGGGTCCTGCGCAACCCCCGCCCACCTGTGTGAAACAAAACCATGTTAAAAACTGATGACTTACAACAATGGAGACTGCTCTGGGCCCTCCCACTTCTCTCTGTCTCTCTCTCTCTGTCGCTGTCTGTTTCTGTCAAAAACAATAAAATAAATATTTTTAAAAAAGAAATAATCTACCTAAAACACTTAGCACAGTACCTGTCACATAAGAATTTCAATAAAAATTTATTTATTTATTATTATTATTATTATTTCAGTAGTGTGAATGGATTCATTAGGAAGATGTTATAATTCTTATGTTATTAATCCTGTGTCATGCAAAGGAAGATATTCCTAATACCAAGGTTAAATGGATTCTCTCTCATGACATTCCATCAGTTTAAAATCATGCCACAGTTTAATTTGCTTCATTTTAGACCATAACTTTTTATATTTCCTGACATGTCTAATCACCTTTCTATTTTCTTGTTATGCGAAGAAACTTATAATAAACTATATCATATTGTGTGTTGAATGGTCAATTTTGAGAAGAAAGAGATTATGTAACCTGAAAAATGAAGAGAGAGAGACCCTGGTTTCTGACTTTCTAGTTCTGGTTCCCATGTGATCTGACTTCTTCTATTCTTCAGATACCTGAAAGATCCGCATTTGCTATCTTTATAATCTCTCTCACTAAATAGTAGCACGCAAGGGTTCCTTTTCTTGAAACCCAGTGATGTTGTAGAAGGAATTATAATGAATACACCTAGGGATTCTCCAAACCCTGACATTTTTTTCTATGGTTTTAAGTTCTTGTGGCTGACTGCTTATCCTAGCTTCCCACTCTGGGTAAAGTTATCCATTCTCATATTCATATTCTCTCTGTCTCTGTCTCTCTCTCTCTCTCCCCACATCCTTTCCTATAGAAACTGAAATAGGAAAATACCATCCACCTTGCAGCAAGTGCCATTTTCCCCCTTTTGTCAGTACTCTTCCTCAGGCTTTTATAATGTACACCAGTGTGCTAAAGGTAATCATTCTCTAGCACTGGGAAGTGCCCAACTGTACTTAACAGATTTAAAGGAATACCATATAAAACACAATTTTAATACATCAGATCCACAATCACTATAGGGGAAGAGGAAGGAACATTTCTGTGTCTTGATAAGAAAAATGAGCTGATCATTCTGTACCTCTTGGCACATACAAAATCAAAAGTAGGAGGTGGGATCCAATCCAAAAATCTTGAAATGCCCTCAGAAAGGATATCCCTGGGGTGTTAGCTTGAGATTTAGCTTAATGCCAAACTTCCCTGAAGACCAAGGGGTGGGGCGTACATCACAACAGCCGTAAGCTCTCTACAGGGTACTAGCGCCTGATGCCTCACGATGCTTTCCAACAATGCAAATGGTGTCAGTTCCCCTGCGTGGACTGCGGTGTTTTAATAAATCAAATTTTCAAAGCTTCATAGATGTAAAAAAAATATGAAACAAAAACAAGTGAAGCAAGCCTAGTTTGCTATTCTAACATCAAAGAGCCCCGAATCATAAATCCAGAACATTCACTTTCAAAAACAGATGATGAAAAATATGGAATGAGTTTCTTAGATTTAATTTTAAAAGAGCAAAAGTATGTGAAAGCAGAAGAGAAATGCTGAAAAGCAGAAACCAGAGCAGAGGGCAGTTCATTTTAGAATTTTTAGCTTCTCCAGGGAGCAAAAGCGCTTACTTAGTTCCTTGATGGCTGGAAAGCCATAGGCAAAGTTTGCAAGCTCTTTCTTTTTTTGCATGGAGCCCAATCATTCAGCTCACGTTAGTAAATCAGATACCCAGGGGATACACAACACATATTAAATTTATGCCAGAGCTCTGAGTTCATCAAGGAAAATAAAGAAAGGTGCTAAATGCCATGAATGATTTTGCTGTTAATCAAACCATCCAATGTTGAATTGATGTTTCAATCACAGTTTCCTTTTCTGCAAAGTTTTGTTCATAATAGTAGACATTTCGAGACATTTGTCACTATTTTGTTTTGTGTTTTTTGGTTAGGCACATTTCATTCCTCTTCTGATAATATCCTAGTTTCCTTTCAGATAATTGCTTTGCCCCAATGTGTGTAATCTTAGTAGAAAGTAGTGCTGCCCCCAGCCCTGCAAGTCGATGAGCGTAGGGATAGCTCATCCCAGACTGTCTGTAGAGTGAGCAGATAAAAGGTGTGCATGTGACACAGATTCAGACAATAGGATACTCTCCCCATTCTGGCAATCTCAGGGTGGGGGTGCAGGTGAGTGCAAGGATACGAGTGGCAATGAAAATTTATTTGTTTCTGTTGATTTGCCCTCTTGTGTTCTCTTGCATTCTGCCCGTTTTCTAAACCTGGTCTTCTAGCCCTTCATTGATCTGTCTCCAGGAGCCATCCAAAAACTTCTTTATTTTTTCTCAATATCATCAGTCTATTTCAGTTGTCATGACCAGGAGGTCTAATATACTCATTCAGTCAAAGGAAAATATTTCTTGAACATGCACCATGGTTGGCGCTAGGAATACAGAAACAAAATTTCTGCCCTGAGATCAACACTGTGGAGTAAACACATAATTAGAGGGCAATATATTCATAGGAGCTGCTTTCATAGAGATGAACAAAGATCACAAAGAAAGAAGTCAGTAATTCTGCTTAGGGGGCATAGAGAATATTCCACAAAGGGGGCAAAGCACAAATCTGGTTTTGAAGGACAAATAGGAGTTTGTCTTTGCAAAAAAAAAAAAAAAAAAAGGCGGCAATCATTCCCATAGAGGAAACAACACACCCAAAAGCATAGAGGTGTGGAAGAACAGGATATGTTTGAGGTGCTCTCTGATTTAGGATCATGCAGAGCCTACATGAGTGAATGAATTTGGATGAGGCTGAGGCTACATCATCAAGAATCATATACCCAGTGCATTGGGATTGGTGTTAAATAAATAGCCAGTGGAATGGCTAACTCCTCTGAACTACATGAGGTTTCAGCAGCTTGGCAAAAGTTAAACTTAAAATGAAAAAAGATGCTTCATAGTTATGAATAACGTTCTTTTTCAAGGATTAATTCAGGGAAAATAGAAATATTTGCAAGTCATATTTTAAAAACAAAAAAATCACTTTAAATCTCATGGGAGTCTAGTTTTGATGATCTACTATACTGAACAGAAAAATGTCAAGATCATTGGCAACTCTTATTAATTGCTAAAATGTTAATACTTGAGAAAATTTGAGAATTTGTTTCTCAAGGGGAAGCAATTCTTTCTCCTTGGAAGTCTTGCATTTCTACATACCTTGCAAGCACAGACAGTGACTGTCCTTTGTTTTGGGTTAGCTTTAGTGGACAGTCTTGGAAGATGGTGATAGAGTCCCCTACACAACAGCGAGCATAATATTGAACACCTGTCCAATGCTCAGCACTGGGCAAGGCCCTGTGAGAGATAAAAACAAGAATAAAACAAAACCCCTAGTTTCACTATATGTAGGAAGAGGTGAACACCACACATGAAATTAGAATGAACAACAAAAAAATAATACATAATCAAGTATTACAGACCCTAGCAACAGATGTCATTTTGTTTGTATTGTTCAGATGCTGAGTAAGATGTTTTGAACACTGTCAAATTTCAAAAAAGAAAACTAATCAGTGAAGGCTTAACGATACCGAGAAAGCTTCTTTGGAGGGGGATTTTGACTGGACTCTGAAGGATGCGAGGGTTTTTTTGGAGGAGACAAGAGAAACATTATGAACGCTGTAATTAAGGAGCAAGTTGCTGGATACTGGTCACTGAGGCTGTCTCCTCTATTTATCCTCTAGGTGTCTCAGTCTCCCTATCTGTGAAGTCTGGGTAATAATGTCTCCAACCGGAGAGCAGTTATAGGGAGGCAATGAGCCCGCAGGTGTGAAACCTTTTTTGAAGTGAGAGCACAGAAAAGACAAGATAAATAGACTGATTAAATCAACAATTATTACTGCTGAATCTCCTCTTTAACAGGCTAGATGTCCCTCAGTGGCTATGCCCTTCTATGTGTTTCTTTTTTTTTTTTTATTGTTAAATTTATTGGGGGTGACATTGCTGTGTTTCTGCTATTGTTTTGTGTGACTGCAGCATATTCTATGTTCTTCTCAAATGTGCTACTCAGAATTCTCCATTTAAAACCTGCCAGGCACAGATTGGACAGGGACTTACACCTTCTTTGGTATAAATATTCTATTTATGCAAATGCAGTCAAAAATGCAATTAGTACCATGAATTCTCAAGTCCTGTCAAGGAAAGTTCCTTTTTATCTTAATATGGTCTGCTACTATATCTACTTTTGGACTCAAATGCAGAAATTTCAACTCAAACTTCAATTTGCTGTCTCTGGATGACAGCTGATACAAAATGGCTGAACAGATTAGCAGCCTTGAGGACATGTAACATATTTTCTAAACTAGACATCATCACCTACGTCCGGGCCAGTATCAACCCCCGGCCTCCTGGTGCAGCTGATCCTTCAGCAATCACACTTCCACCTTTCTCATCAACCCCCTTGCTCCTGACCATCACCTCATTCTCAGATGATGGCTCCTGCACCAGACCAGAATTTTCTCCCAGGACACCGGACAGTTGTACTCATCTCCACTGGTGCCAATCCTTTTCTCTTCCCCTCTGTGACCCAAGGCTATCCTTTGGCTTTTTATGATCATCTTTCCAACCACCCACGTTATTTTTGCTATTATTTATAATATTGCCCTTCTTACTGGCTCTTCAACCTCAGGAAAAAACAAACAAACAAAAAAACACCTTGGTTTTTTTCCCCATAAAATCCATCTGTCACTAAGTGTTTGTGTCCCCTCAAAGTTCACATATGAATTCCTAGCCCCCAGTATGGATGTATTTGGAGATGGGGCTTCTAAGGAAATAATTCAGGTTAAATGAAGTCATATGTATGAGGCCCTGATCCTAATCTCTCTCTCCACTAGCAGGCACTGAAGAAAGGCCACATGAGGACACAGCCAAAAGGCAGCCATCTACAAGGCTGGAAGAGAGCTCGCACCAGAAATGGAATTTGCCATCACCTTGATCCATAGACTTCTAGCCTCTAGAACTATGAGAAAATACGTTTCTATTTTAGCAACCCAGTCTGTGGTATTGTTACGGCAGCCTGAGCCAACTAAGACTCCATTCCCTGACTTTCCCTCTTTCCAGCTATTGTCCCAATTGCTCTACTTTATTCAGAGCCACGTTTCTGAAAATAGCACCCTAGGTTCACTATCTTTACTTTCCCGTTTCCCACCCATTCTTTAACCCATGCCATGTGGCTTCAGTCTCCACGACTCTGCTAAATAAGCTCTGAGGCTTCCTTGTGACCTATAAGGATGAAAGCCAGGGTTGAAACTTTCAGCATCAATCAGTGCATTTGGGCACTTCTTCCCTTTTCTAATGTGAGTCTCCTGGGTTTTCTTCCACTTTTCCAGCCACTTCTGTCAGCCTTCTTTCCCCCTACTCTCCCTGACTCCAATCCTTCAGTGATAACTTGTTTTTCTTACTCTATGCTCTGATGCCTGAATGACCTCAATCAAACTTCAACTATAACTTACAATGTGATGACACTCAAATGCCTAGTTCTCTCTGCTACAGCTGTACATGCTCAATGGCCTAGGCCATTTGGCTGTTCCCAAATTACCTTAAATTCAAATGTTTCCAATACTGATCTCACATGTCTTTTCTTCAAACCTGCTCTTTCTCTCATATTCCCCATCATAGTGACCACCATCCACCTAGTCATCTGAGCCTGAAACCTGGCATTCTCCTTGATCTATTCTTTTCATTCAATGTTAGCATCTGTTATATATGAATGTGGGAGTACATTCATATATAAATATAGAGAAAGAACTGAATGTTATTCTATGTTAACAATTCATTGGATTATATCATTTAACTCTACAAAGGGGATTCTGTCCTCTTTTTGCCCCCACTTTACAAATGAGGAAAGAAGTTCCTAGAAATTGACTAGTATGTCCAGAGTTGTACAGCTAGGTAACACGAGAGCAAATCTGAACCCAGTTATGTCTTACTCCACAACCAAATTATTAACAACTATACAATTCTACCATATAATAGCTATTCTCTTCAACTTAGCACATATTCATTTCTATATCTTTATCCCCACAGTTACTCTTTATCTCTTCTTATCTTAATTATTGCAATAGCTTCCTATTTATTTCCCTTGGCTGTACTCTGAATCACTTCCAAGACAACTTCAACATTGTCACCACAGCAATCTTTTAAAATATAACTTATATAATTTTCCTCCTGTACTTGAGACCCTTCTATTGCTCTTCATGACCTGACTCTTTAGCCCACAAAGCACTATGTGCTCTGGCCACTCTCTACCTTCCTAGCTGGTGTGAACATGCCCCATTGTTTCAGAGCTGCTCTCAGTTTCTCAAACATGCATAACATTTTACAACTCCCAACTTACACATTCATTTCCTGTCCCTGAAAGGACCTTTCCCACCTTATATTTGTGGCAGACACTGTGGTTAACCTACCAGCCCCATCCAGTACTCTGCTCCCTGTTACTTTCCTCTCCAGAGGCTTGAAAGCCAGATGCTCCTTGCCAGCTTCCCTGCAGCTAGAAGTGGCCACAAGAGCCATTTCTGCTCAATGAGATGCAAAGAGAAGTTTTCTGTGGAACTTTCAGGAAATAAAGACAGATATGACTGATGTTGTCCTCTCTCTTTCTTGCCTTTATCAGGGATGTTATTCCTGGAGCTGTGGCAACCTTATTGAAATTATGAGATCAGAAAGTGTGAGGATGAAACGCCATCACACTAAGGTTGTCACACAGTCTCTATTCTAATAGAGAAACAGTTAAGAACACAAATACAAAGCTAAATCAATGCCAATGCCTCTGGACTTCTCATTTAGGCTACTTATTGTTGGTCAGATAGTCTTACCTATAGATGTAGGACTCTTTCTTACCTGCTATATGGGTCTAACGACATCTATCCTTGAAATCCAATCCAATGTAACTTTTCTGAGAAATATTCCCTGACTCTTAATTCTAAAATTCTGATTTGGATTTTCTTTTTATGAAACATAAAATAACCTGTGCTTAATTATATCACAAAATTTATCACACTTGATATAACCATTCATTTATCTGCCTGTCCTATAAAACTATGAGCTGTCAGAAGACAACATAATGTCTTAATTTGATTTTATATTCCCAGTGACTGGCACTTGACACTTGGTAGGCCTTCAAGACCTGACATATAGGTTTAGTTATAAAATGTACCTTGAACCCTCCCTTTTTATCCAAAAGATACACATTCCAATTATAAACTATAGACATTTCTCATAAGCATTGAAGCCTGACTTTGAAGGTGGGAAAACCAATTTATTTATATAAATTTGGGCAAAGAAGGTGCCACAAAGAGAAGAAAATCTCTTAGATCACACAGTGAGGTTCAAGCAAAGGCTCTCAGACAAACAAAAATTGAGAGAATGTGTTGGCAGCAGATATTTACTTAAAATAAATACTAAAGGAAATGATTTAGGCAGAAGGAATATAATCCCATATGGAAACATGGTAATACAGGAGGAATGCAGAGAAATGGATAAGGTAAACATGTGGGTAAAACATAATAAATATTGATTGTTTAAAACAACAAAAATGTTTTGTGGGATTAAAAGTATGTAGAAATAAAACACATCACAACAATAACAATAGCCCAATCAGGGAAATGGCTTAAATGTTGTAAAGTTGTTTTACTGTCCAAGACATATTAGTGGTATTAATTTATAGTAAACTCTTCTAAGGACACACATCTGTAATCTCTGTGGTAGCCAAAAAAGAATAGTTAAAGAATGTATAATAATAACACTAATAGAGAAATAGAAAATAGAATAATTTTGAAAATACTAAGTGAATGTAAGGAGAGTCAGAAAATGAGAAGGCTGAAAAGAGGAATGAAACAACAAATGGGGCAAATAGTAAACAAAGAGGAAGGTGGAAGATTTAAACTCAAATAGGCAGCCATAGTTGGTCCATTGTTCCCCAAGCAGGACAAGCCAGCCTGGGGAAGAAATGTGGTTATCATGGAGCAGGTGTGCAGAGGGAAGCAGAGAGGCTTCTCTGTGCCTCCAGATCAAGATTAAGGGAGACATTATTAGAGGAACTTTCTATAATAAACTGATTATGCCAACTGAACATGAGCTTTCTGAGAGTAAAAGTCTCCTGTATCCTTACAACAAACTCTCTTTTCTGAGCTAATTTCACGCAGTTGTGTTCCAACCTTCTGTTGCAAACAAATGACCCCTGACTGAGACAGCGGTCACGGTTAATAGGAACTGAGAAATATGGTCTCATTAGTCTGGCCTCTGGGGAGAGAGAACTAGTGTCTTGGTCATGAAGCTTCTATCACAAAAATGCTTTTATATTCCAGGTTTCTATAATGATGATTTCTGTCGGTTTATTTTTTATATTTGGGTACACCAGACAATCACTCTTTATATTAATCTTACTAGAAAGATGGTTTTGCTTATAGGTATATAACACAATACTGAAATTTATCAAGTAAAAATGTTTTATGCTAGGAACACAAAAGAGAAATAAGGCCTCTTGGTTGATTTTTCTACCATGACCATCTGGTTTTATAATTAATGTCTTGCCAATATACCAAAATATTTTCTATGTAAATCTTTTACATTCTTGCTGCATTTTCAATTAAAGTCTCTGAATTAAAACTTTGTACCATGAGTCAGCAGTTAAAGCAAACATGTTTTTCCCATTTATCTTCCTTTGGGAAAACCCAGTCCCAAATGCAGAATGCCTGCCATCCTTTAGTTCTTTTCATCAATCCAGATGTCCATAATTACTTCTGGAGGTTACCACAGTGGTTTGCCCTGCCATCTGACACCATCTTTCCCATGATTGCTAGTACGGCTTCCCTGGCCTTTTACTGTTCCCTATAAATACTCCCATTCACAGTGAAGAACATAACTGTGGTCTGCAGAGCATAAGAATTGGAGATACCTTGTGTTCATGGGTGGCTTCATGCATGAGCTGCCATTTTAGATTTGTGCTGGGCCAAAGAGACTCTCTTTATATCCCACTTTAGAAGCAGTTGTCCTGTTCACTGAGTTATATTGCAGAAAGCTAATATTCTAAGAAGGAGTAAAGGTGAAGTTGCAAAGACTGTGAACACAAAAGTCATGGGGTCCACACAGGCTTTATTTATGACAATGTCCTCCAACACATGGCCCCAAAGCCATCATGACCTTCACAAACATTTGGTTGGCCTTGGCCAAATGGCCAAATGACCATCTGCTATAAATGTGCATTAGGAAAGCTGCTGGGCTTAGTGGTGTCTGTCTGGTTGCCTGAATATCTAGGCCATCAAGCACTGCTGTTCTTGAAGAAGCCCTTCTGCAAGCAGCCTGCCATGGCTACCTGGTCATTCTGGACATTCTTGTCTGCTCTTCTCCACACATACCCTATAATTTTCTTGGTGACGATAGTGTCATATCTAACTTCATCCAAAATGTTACTAAAGACTAGATAGATAGGACCACTTACTACTTATTAAAAATCTACTAAAAGCCATACATGATTGTAGGAGCTTTACCTACATCATCTCTAATCCTCACAACTGTAGATGAGACATCTCTATCCCTACTTAACAGATGAGGAAACCTAGGTTCACAGTGGTTAGGTTAACTTGCCTCAAATCACATGGCCTTTCAAATAGAAAATTTAACTAATCTAGAAGTATTTGCTCAGGATTTGACTAGAAAAAGGGAAAATGCTGAAATGCCAACAGGTGGACAGAAATCATTTCTTCTAACAAATAATATGAACTATATCATCCACTGATCAAAATTGTCCCGTGTCACACATCAGAACAATACCTAACTATTAGATTTGCCTACTTAGGACTCTGAGCTAATGTGGCATCATTGCAGGCACACAGATGCAAAAATATTTTAGGAAAAGTTTCTTATTCTTCATATACCTTGAACATGTATCTTCCCTGCCAATGATCCTAGGACAAATTGAATGTAAATGAATCTAACTACATGGATTACATTTTTCTGGACTACATATGAGCTTGTAAACTAAGGGGGGAAACCTTGTGTGGGGGGAAGTTTATTTGGGGGTTTGATAAAAGCCACATTACTCAGGAAAAATACAATATATACAATCTGCAGTACTTCAAAAACTCTCAAAGCCATCAAAAGCAACCAATGGCCTCTAAACAGCCCAGACAGGCACATCAGAAAGGGTGAGATAGGATTTGAAATAATTTAGACCCAGTTGTTTAGTAAATGTTGTTTCCAGAATTTTCTCTATGGAAACCAATGATTTCTTTTAAGTTAAAAAAACAAGGACCATTGGTAGTCTGAGAAAAATTGAGTAAGCCAGTAACAACTGATACTCTCAACAAACGTAGTCAGTGTAAGTGTTGAATACACAAAAATTACCATAATTATAATAATAAACCCATTCTTTTCTTCCACTTTACTTGAAGCTGCTTGGAGAAAAAAATTTCACCTTCTTCAGGCTGAAGGGAAGTCAGCTTTTCTCACTTATTTGTGAGTCTTTCAGTCATTTTCCTGGGGCAGAATTATATCCATCCAAGCTCTGACCACAGACTACAGACTTGAGCTTCCCATTAAGAATGATCTTTTGTTGTCTTTATTTTAAAGATTGGGTAATCCTGTGACTTTTTCTCTCTCCTTGCTTTAAGAGCTATTGTATTTGTTTTTGTGGTCTTTTGGCTTTGTGCAGATTGGTTATAAGTTATTTTTTCCCCTAAATTATAGGTTCATTCATTCAATCAATGGATGAATAAATAATTAATTACAGTGCTATGAAAACAAACAAAGTGATGTAAGTACAGGCTAAGAGGGGTATGGAGGATGCGGGTGTTACTTTAGATCAGGTAGTGGGAGGGCCTCTCAGAGGAGGTGACATTTGAGCTGAAAGAGTCAGCCTTCCAGGAGAGGAGTCAGGCCTAGGGTAGACCCAGTTTCAGTGAGTGCAGAGCCTCAAGGCATCAAAGAGCTCAATGCCATCAGAGAACACAAAGGTCAGAAAGGTGGTCATGCCGCTGAAACACAGCGAGAGGGAGAGTGGCAGAGGACAGGACCAGGAGGCCCACACAGGAGGGCATTGTCCCTGAGAATGCCACTTAGATCAGAGTATAAGTGGAAACCACTTTTCCAGAAAGACAGTAGCATGATCTGGGGTTTCTGAGGTGATTTTTGTTTGTTTTTTTGTTTGTTTGCTTGTTTGTTTGGTATTGTTTTAAATTTCTATTTTGAAAAGGTCAGTTTTGCAGCTGTTTGGAGAGTAGACTGAAGTGGGGCAAGAGTGAAGGCAGACATTTAGGAGGCTAAAGCAGATGTTCAGGTGGAAGAGACTACTGGTCTCCCTTTTTGGGAAATAATATGAATATTTAAGTTGAAAGTCCTCAAATACCTGATTGATCTAGGATCCCAGAGCTTGGCACCTGTTACCTAAGATTTTCTTTAAGGACAGAGAGCTGGGTTGAAGGATTATAGGACTAGCTGTATTCAGAAGAGTAGCACTTACTATGGTGGCCCTATTGAGTGTGTTCTACCCGGTGAGCACATTATTATATTTATTTTATGAATTCACCAATCCTATAAATGGGGCATTATTAACTCCATTTTTAAGGTAAAGAAATAGAGACTTATAATGGCTAAATTATTTATCCAAGGTCACAAAGCTAGTAATTGATGAAGAAGAGATTTGAACAAGTCCCTGCTCCATTGGAAGAACAGGTTGGGTGGACTACCAGGTAAAAAAAATGATAAAATCATTTTATAAAACACCATATAAAAATTATTTTGTTGACTTTTGGGGGAGGTGGGAAGGGAACTCTCAACATATATTAGAAATTAATTTTAAACATTTACTTTTAATTTTGGCTGACAGAGAGTGATGAGAGAGGCAAAAAGAAAAAGAAGAAAATGGGTCAAACTTTTAGAAAGCAAATAGATCTAATAGCATGGTTATTTTCAGGAAATCAAACCAAATAATCTCTCAAGCAAAAACAAAGAAAGGAAAGAAGGAAGGGAGGGAGAAAAAGAGGGAGGAGCCAAGAGAGGGAAGGAGGGAAGGAAGGAAGGAAAGAAGGAGGGGGTAGGAAGGGAGAGAGGGAAATGTACCCCTCACAGCAAGAAGTAAAAACCTCTTTCCAGAGAGGCATTTCCAGTGCAGAGTCTTCTGTGAAGGAAGCTTCTAGGGTAGGCTGACAGGAGGAAGTCCCTCCACTTGAGACAACTCAAAGAGAATAGGAATAGCTCAGAGAGAGTCACAACTCATTCCCTTCTTTGAATGCCTTTTCCATACACTTAATTGAGAATTTTGAAGGGGAAAAAAAAAAAAAAAAGAATTAAGGGCTTTGCTGTTACTGTTTTTTAAAGAAACAGTGACCTAGTGAGAAATCTCAGCAAGGTCAGGGCTCAGAGACAAGCTAGTTGGGGACACCCGCTGGGATTTGCAAACACAATCTGCCTCCCTTCCAAAGAGAAGCTGGGTATTTTACAGGCCTTGCTGGGGCAAGTGCTGAGAGTCGCCCATGAGCATTCGGTTTTGCTCAGAATAAGTGGATAGTCTTTGAAATCCCATTTCCCTTGGCTGCTGCTGTTTTCTTTTGTGTACTGTTTTGTTTTGTTTTCTGTTCAAAATATACAAATGTCTGTGGGTAGGGGCAGACTGAGTCCCCCCCCTCCCCACCCCCCACAACCCATGTGCCCTGGAAGATCCCCAGAGGCAGGGGACCTGAGCCTGGGATGTGTCCTGAGCTGAAGGCAGGGCAAGGGATGCTTCCCCCATCCAAGCTAATGAGCCTCTGAGCTGGAGGCCCCGACACCCTCTGCCTCCACAGCCCAGGCCTTCCTGCCTCCTTTGTTTTTCAATCCCTGAAGCGAGGGTCCGGGGAGGGAGGGCAAGCTTGAGCCAACATCCTCCCTCTGAGTTGCGTGCCCCTACCCTGGACCCTCAGATAAAGCTGGGCTGCTTCATCTCCCTCCTCAGGAGAGACCAGCACACCCTCCTCAGCTGGCAGAGACAAAGACAAAACCAGCTCTGGTCTCTGGAACAGCTCTTCTCTGGTACAAATGCAATAGGAATAGAATATATATGGTAGACCATTCATTTTAATATAGATCATGTAAATAACATATTACATGCTTTCTCTTACGTAATGCTCCTAACAACTTAACCTGAAGCTCAAAAGTGTTGTAACCTGTCCAAGGTCTCAGGGCTCATAAATAGGATGCTGAGATTCAGACTCAGACCTTGATTCCAAAGCCCAGCTCTTAATTTGGATTCATGAACTGATTCAACAAATTTCTTAAGCATCTATTATGTGCCAGGGAAGGACAAAGATAATTGGCAGTCCAAGGCTCTGAGAATATAACAGTGCCCCCCACCCCCATGCCCAGTGTGGACTTTGATTTTTTTTTTAAGGTTTCAGCATTTATGTCTGCTGAAATTGCGGGTTAAATGCTCACTTTATAGCCCTGGGGACCGAGGATCGAATCCTGGCCCTGGCCCATGCAGACCCATATGCTGAACTGCGGTGTGCTTCCCATGCAGGAGGCCCCCAGTTCAGTTCTCACCCCCGCCCCCCACACCACCCCTGGTTTGGTTCCTGGCTCCAGGGGGCAAGTCTCCCATGCGGGAGGCCCCCAGCCCAGTTCCTGCCCTGAGCAGCCCCCACCCACCTGTGTGGAACAAAATCATATCTAAAACTGATGATGTACAACTATGGAGACTGCTCTGGGCCCTCCCCCTATTCTCTGTCTCTCCCTGTCTCTGTCTCTCTTTGTCTCTGTCAAAAAAAACAAAACCCAATAAAAATGTCTGCTGAAATTAAGAAAGCGTATTTGATTTTTAATTTGCTTTTCTTATTGAAAAGTTCTATGTTCACTAAGCTGAGCTTTGCTCTCACATGCGTGCGTGCATTTAGGCACACGAACGGGTACCCCAGGCCTGGGTGTGACTGTGAACAGGGCAGCGGCAACATTCTTTTCTTCAAGGAGCTTGGAGCCTATGCAGAGGCAGGCAGCACACCTACCAACACAGCCCGCAGAGCGGGAGCCGGGCCCCACTGCACGCTTCGTGCTCCAGATCTGGCCTCTTGATGCCCCTGCGCTGACAGACCCCAGAGCAAACCTGGAGGCCAGAGAGTGGGGCTGGCAAAGCAGAACTCCCCGGGGTCATTAGGCCCAAGCTGCCCACAGGTGCGACACAGGTGGTCTCAGCCCTCGGCGATGACCTAGGAAAAGCCATGGGACTGCTCAGCTGCAACCAATCCCCCGGGCTGCCTGCCTGCCTTCTTGAAATAGTCCAGATTTCACTTATTAAACATATTAATCCGAAGTCAACAATTTGTGGTAGTTTCACTAACTGGCTTGAAGGAAGAGCGTTAAGGAAAAAGAATTTGATCTGATGGGAAGGCTTCACCCCCGTGGACTAAGTGGCCTTCATATCCTGCCTCTGAAATAACTGGAAATGGAGGCTCTAGTCACAGAAGTGGAGTCAGAGGGCAAACCTAACAGGAGTTGAAACACAAACAAAACCCATCCTGGTCTCGGCCCCAACCGGCCATGTGACTCTGAGGACATTGCTTACTGCAGTGACAGCATTTTAAACAGCTGCCCAGAGGGGTTTTAAATAGACTTGATGTAATTCAATGATTTATAGAGCATGGGTTACCAAAATATTAAAGTTCTGAAATGCCCCCAGACAAAGACCATGGCCCCAGTCCTCCCCACTCTGAACCAAGGAATTCTCTGCTGTCGGAGTGTGCGATGCGCGGCTCCTTCAGAAAGCTGCTCTGCCCTGGATGAGGGACCCCGAAAACAATAAACCGCCTCCGATGAATGCATCCTTGGATTTATATACACTCAACTCATCTCAGAATCCCTGGCAGGGAGATACCTGTTCAAAGCATGTAAAGGACAAGGAACATTTCACAACACATTGTGTGTGTGTGTGCCTGAAATGATGGCACACTAATTCAGGGTCCTCAGTAGACAACTCCAATAGTTAGATATTGTTCTTTCATATAAGAACACTCCCCCAAGTCTTCAACAGCTCAGTCCATAGAAGGCACCCATCTCCAGAAAACAATCCAGACAGTTATTCTTTAATGACATATCAAATCTCACTATTCAAGGAAATTGCAGGAAGACAAAGAAATGCATCTGGTTAATGAAGTACCTACCCCGAGACCTCTATTTTATACACTAAGCTGCAATTATATAAATATCATACAGCCTTCATCAATAGCCCCCCGAGTGCAACGGTCTGAAAGTGCACACACGTTTGGAACTGGAGATCGTGTTCATTCGTCCATTACATTCTCTTCATTACCTTGGAGCAACCCTCCTTCTAATCCTTATGGATCGCCCAGCTTCAGAGAGAACACCCTGAACCAAAGGCAGGTCTCAGAGAATTCTGACAGTTTTGTTTATGTCAGAAATAATGAAAGATGACAGGCTATCACATTTAGACTTGTAACATGATCATTTGCTTCAGGACTCCCTGCTAAGATTAATTTGGAGGCAGGGAAGAAGGAGAAAGAGGAGGAGGAAGTGGGGGTGGAGGAGGAAAAGAAGAAGCTCTTTAAATGCTCGACTTAAAAGCCCGGGAGGGATAGGCAACCTGATAGGTGCTTTTTACTTAGCTCAAGGGGCAGGAAAAAGTGAGTGCACCTCTGTGTGTGGGCTTTTGCCCACTGTCCCTCATATTCTACATGCTTATTTTACAGAGGAGCGTGATCGCGAGAGACAATGGAAACCATCACTGATAATACCTCAGGTATGAAAGAAACTGAGAAAGACTATTCTCTCCTGGATGCTCATCACCAACACCACCATCACCAGCACCCCAAATAAGGAAGCAAAGTTTCTTTGGGGTAAACTTGTATTCCCCAAAGTAGTTACGTACTTTCTTCCTTATAATCCAAACCAGACTATAGACTTCTACTTGTCTATTTTGCAAGTATTTCTTCTCATCCTCAAGTTAATACCGAAAGGAAATTGAGTCTCAAGGAGAGGGGTTCTGGGGAAGCCGGGCTGGCTCAGTGGGTTAAGCGATCACTTTGCAGCTCTGGGGACCAAGGATTGAATCCCGGCCCGGCCCGGCCCGTGCAGACCCATGTGCTGAACTGGGGAGCTCCCCCAGTTCAGTTCTCTCTCTGTCTCTGTATCTCTCTCTCTCTCTCTGTCAAAAACAATAAAAAATAAATAAATAAAAATATTTAAAAAAAAAAAAAAAAGAAGAGGGGTTCTTTTGTCAAAAGTGCCTTGGCGCTGGGATTGGTCGTTGGAAGAAAGCAAGCTAACACAGCAAGCCACGACCTTCTCTCCCAGACGAGCTTGAGGAAAGTCACACAAGATTTTCTGCTAGCACATCTGGGTGCATAGACAAAAATCTTAAAACTTTTAGCCTCACATGGAAACCAACATTTAAAGACCTCTTTTGAAAAAGACACAAAGGCAATGGATCCAAGAATCGCATCAAAAGGTTTCGTATCAAAGGCTAATTCCCATAGGAGTGGCAGTTTTCTAGGCCACTATATTGAAAGTTTGGGTGTTTTGTTTGTCTGTCTGTCTTTTTAATGTTTCAATGAGAGAAAAGAATACAAACACATCACATACATAATGATTAGTTGTTACTGCTTGCCCATGGGGGAGGGGGAAAAAAGCAGAGTCCTTCTACCACTTATTCACCATCTTCTTTGCTCCCCCCCTCCCCCTCCCAGGTAGCCCCTGTGTCTGATATGTCCACACTTACATATGATCACATCCTAATGCACTAGCCTCAGAAGCTTCATACCATCTCCTGAGAACCAGGGAATCCATTACTAGCACATTGGTTATTGGTTCACATTACCAAACCATGCAAAACCAGAGGTGATTTAAACAGGTCTTTAACACCATCAGGATGCAACCTGTCTCTCTTCTCTGCTTCTCTTAGTTGGAGTCCATATTACTCTCCCAAACTCACTTTCTCCATGACACTGGCTATGTCTACTTGAAGCATTACTTTCCCAGGAGCAACGACGTTCCTGGGAGACCACATCATAGACCCAGGAGTGAGTGAATGACTGAGTGAGTGAGTGTGTGTGTGTGTGTGTGTGTAAAAGGCAGGAAGCTCTGTTTTTCCTGGAAGAACAGGGAGAGAAAGGGCCTTGGGGAATGAGGAGACAGGCCAAGAACAAATTAATTCAGCTCTGAGAGGAAATGGGATGTACAGATGGAGCAATGACAAGGATTCCAGAATCCTGGGGTCTAGTCATGGCTACGCCAAGTCTAGCAATGTGCAAGGGCCTCAATTTCTTTATCTGTGAAATGGGAAGAAGAATAACTGTCCAATTTCCCTCTCTCAGAATTCTCATGATAATTATGTGACAGAGTACACGCAGACATCTTAGAGAGGCTACTCTGCCCATGACCCTCCCAACTCCACCCCAAAGCATTTGGAGTGGGGATCCAGTGCTTTCCAAAGTGCTTTAGTAATAACAAGTATGAGAGGTATTGAACACTTTCAAGGTACACTTCCTGAAGCTTCCATGATGACTGAGCAGGGGAAAGAAGTGCCAGCTTTAACTCATATCCTTAATAACAACCCTGGAAGTGACAGTTTTCTGTTTTCCAGAATGAACCATGAGGATTGCAAAGTTTATCAATTTTCCCTGAGTCACACATCTAGTAAGAGAGGGAGGTAGGGTTTGAACCATCTCTGTTTGGAGTCAAAGCTCTTAACCATAAGGCAAAACTGTCTGGAAAAAAAAAAAAGAAAAAGATTTAGATGCCTACTCACATTCCTCCTTCCTCCAGTCATTTCAGGAGAAAACTTCTAAGTAGCTCATGGAGTTTGGTTTTCTCTAGGTTTGGAGAAAGGGTTAAAAATGTAGGGTCCTGTCAAAAACACACTAGTAACTTTTCCCTTTTGTTACATTCCAAACACACATGTACTTCCCGCCTGCTCCGGGGGTTGTAACATCTTTGCAGAGGCTGCGGCTTATGACCTATCATCACCTTCAAGATCAGCCTGGAAAGTAAGAAAAATATTATGTGCGAGGTTTTTCTCTCTTAAAACCAGTCTTAGGGAACTAGCCATTTTCAGAGGAAAAGCAAGATTGTTGAAGGCCAATACACAGTGGGTTTATTTTAGCCCTGTGTGATGCAATAATAATAATAACATATTTAAAAAAAAAAGTGTTGCTTAAGAAAAGGCTGAGGAGATTGGGAGTCAGCTGGCTTGGGTTTTAGAGCTGGTATGCAGCAAAACAGCCAGATATAGTTCTTTGGGGGAAAAGAAATCTAAAAAGAAAAGAAAAAGAAAAAAAAAACAAAACACCCTAGGTTTGGGAAAGGGCAATAAAGCATATGAAGGTGTGTGGTACTGTGCCAAAAGCAAAATAATATTTTACTAAAACCACAACCCCAGTCATATGTTATTACTTATGCTATGGTTGACAATGACTGGCACAGGGCATGAAACAATAATGTCTGCTGGATTTGGCATTGCTCTACGTTAACAGGAAACCGTGTTCTTTTGATTCTGTTGATTGGTTTTCTGCTGAAGGCCATCCATGACAAAGCAGAGAGTATACAAGACTGTTGTCCAATTTCCATTTTTCCCGGTGCCTCTTGCTTCTGGCAGGGAAAGCTGGCAGCCTTCAGTGGACGGGATCCGGCCCCAGCCCTGCACTAAGCATGTGAGGCTGGTTGTGACTGTTGCATTTAGCAGGTTGGTTAGGGAAGGAAGAAAATCATTGAAATGTAGAAGCGTGTGCGTGTACAAACAACCACCGCTGAAGCACCGTTTGTTCGGTGGCAAATGCATAGACTCCATTCATTCCCTGCCATCCACATCAAGACACCATGTCACAATATAGCCAATTTGCCTCCCACTGAGACCTGGCAATGTTTCAAAGGGACAGACTGGCAGTGAGGGGAACCAGAACAGGTGGGGTTTGGCTGAGCTTTGGGTCTCTGTCCTCTGTGGTCTCTAAGCCAAATCATACTGAAAAGTTACTGAAAACTTGATTGAGGGTACAGTGGTTGGGCCTGATCCTGAGAAAATCCTAGCTCAAAGGAGTCTGACCTTTTGGCTTCCCGGGCCACATGGGAAGAATTGTCTTGGCCACACATAAAACACACACTAATACTAATGACAGCAATTGAGCTAAAAAAAAAAAAAAAGAATCACAAAAAACTTTTTTTCTTTAAGATTTATTGGTGGGGTTTTTTTGTTTTTAGACAGAGACAGAGAGACAGAGAGAGACAGAAAGAGAGAGAGAGAGAGAAGGGAGAGGGCCCAGTACAGTCTCCATAGTTACATGTCATCAGTTTTCAAAATAGTTTCATTCCGCATAGTTGTTGGGGTGGGGGCATGCATGTGGGAACTGGGGTGGGGCCTCCCTCTTGGGAGGCACACCCCCTCGAGCCTGGGATTGAACCAGGGGGTAAGAACCCAACTGGGGCCTCTCACATGGGAAGCACACCCCAGTTCAGCATATGAGTCTGCACGGGATCGGGCCGGGATTTGATCCTTGGTCCCTGGGGCTGCAAAGTGGGTGCTTAACCTGCTGAAACATCCAAGCTTCCCCACAAAAGATCTTATAATGTTTTAAGAAAGTTTATGAATTTGTGTTGGGCCTTATTGAAAGCGTCTGGGGCCATGTGCAGCCCCGCGGGCTGTGGTTGGACAAGTGTGGTCTAGTGATTAGTCAGCATCACCTGCCAGGCCCTGTCCATGAGCACGCTCGGTGCTTAGCATGAGTTTCACATTCGATGGAGATCATGCATATTTTTCATTGATTTGACTTTAGGATAGGATTATGAGCAATTTTTGCTTCAGCTTGCTATTATTTAAATAGCATATCTGTAAGAAAGTAATTCTTTTTAAAATGATGAAGGAAGACAAGTCATGTTAATAATGGGCTTCGGCTGAACCCTGGGAAAACCATCTCCCACTGCCAGTGCATCACCGCCCTCAGCATTCCTGTTGCCCCTCCTCAATCCCTGGGTCACCAGCCAGGGAGCTGTGACCTCCAGAGGCTCCTCCCAAAGGCCTCCCAGAATGCCCTGCACACTGACCTGGGCCATCAGCACATGGCACTCTCTGTCTCTGTTCTAGCAAAAGTAGTAGTAACAAGAGCAATAATAATTCAGTTCATTTCCAGGTAAGGAGTCTTAGGCCATGCAACATATACAGGAGTAGATTGTTGGAACTTATTCAATGACAGATTCTGCTGTGTGTAGCTTTACTCACACCTCTGGATCACCACCCAGCTAACAGATTCTTCTTAGCCCCTGATCTATGAAACCCAAATCCTTTTTGTTGAAGCTTGTATAAGTACAACACATCCACTAGCCAGGAGTATACATGTATGCACACAAGTACACACATGTGCACACACAACCACACGTGCAGAGAGCTATATCAAAACCATCCTGTCTGCAGCCATCCCAGCTGTGATCTGGGCAGCCCCTTGAGTGGCCTTGGGAGGTAGCCTGTGACACGGAGTGGCTAGGGCCATATGGACAGAAAGAGGACTTAGGAAGAGGAGCTGAGACAGCTCCAATAGGATGAAGCATCTTGGGAATGGGCAGGAGTCGGAGGGAGAACTGAGTTGCGTCCGCTCCTGGCCAGTGCGGCAGGGCCAGGAGTGAAGGCAGGGCTTCGAGAACAGGCCTGCCTGGATGGAGGTCAGCGATGAAGAAGGCAGGTGCTGAGGACAGGCTGAGGTGGCTGCACCTTTGTTGTCTCTGAGAGGAAAAGGACGAGCTGGACGGGGTTGCGGCTTTCTGTTTGTCAGCGTTACTCACTCTCATGCTGCCTCCTCCCACTCGGGGCCTCAATCAGCCTTAAGCTGAAGCCTTCACACTGCCGTCTCTCCCTCATGTTTCTTTTTCTCCCCCTGCCCCTGTCCTGCCTCTGCTCGCTGTCCTTATTGTACTGTTTTGCTCGTCTTTAATAAAGACATTGCTACAAGGCTGCCTGCCAGGTGGATTGGTGTGCCACCGTCTCTACAGGTCAGCTGGAGCACAGGGCCCTGAAGGTAGGCCGGAGGTGGGGTCAAGGGCATAGCCAGATGGTCATGGTGGGGAGTGGAGGGGACTGTCAGTCAGTTCTGACCTGGGTTTGACAACACAGGGCTCCAGTGAAGCCAAACCACCCTCACTCCCAACACGAGGGCAGCCAGACACCCATCCAATCCTCCCTCCAGATCCTTCCTCAGCCAGGACTCTCAGGCTGCAGGAAGCCCCTCAGCCCTTCATTCTGTGACGTCTTCAAGGTTCTCTGAGCTACTGCAATTCTGGCTGCTCACTGCAGCCCCGGCCATGGATCTAGTTTCTCTTCAGTCTTCTCGGGTATCCACCTTCTTCCTAACCAGGCCTGCTCCATTCCTGCCTGGAGACCTTCCCCTGGGTCTCCTGAGGTTCTTTTCTCCATCCACCCAGCCAGCAGGACTGCCTGCCTCCCCAGGATCAGTTAGTGGCAAGCCCAGAAGGGACCCCACTGCTCTAACTCATGGTTCTTAACTCTTTCTGCTCCTCAGGATTGCTTCCCTTTACTTCCCAAGTTGCTGCCTATTGGCTGCCACTGGTCCTTTTGTAGGAAATGGCCTCAAATGCATTAATCTAAGTCAAGCAGAACTGAAGCTAATCCAGTGCAAAGTGTTTTCTGTTTGTTTTGTTTTTCTGTTGGTGGTTTGGAATCCTATGGGACTTGGGGCATTGCTTTTCCTGTCTCCAGACACACTTTTGGAGTCCACGATTTAACTGAGATCATATTTACATTAGGAGGACTCTTAACCTCAGATAAAGCTTCAAACACAGAGAATGGCAGGGGACAGAGGGGGGAGTCAGGGACATCAAAAGGTGCCCGTTATTTTCCCATTCCAATCAGCTCCATACCCCTGCAGGTTCTTCCAGGAGATGGGAGTCCCAGGCATGGGACTGGGCAGCTGCGAGAGCCAGGATTCCAAACAAACCTTTCCACTGCTAAAGCAGAGGTCTCCAACCTTTTTGGCACCAGAGACCAGCTTGGGGGAAGGTAATTTTTCCATAGGTGGGGGAGGGGTGCTGATCTGACAGGAGGCGGGGCTCAGGTAGTAATGCCAGCAATGGAGGAGCAGCAGTAAGTCCCAACGAAGCTTCGCTCGCCGGCGCTCACCTGCTGTTGTGCAGCCCAGTTCCTAACGGAGGCCCATGGCCGTGTGCTACAGCACAGAGCCCTTCGTGGGTCTTCCCTCCTCTTCCCCACACAGCGAAGGGCATGTTTCCAGCATCCTGGAGCTGGACATTCAAACCTATTTCTGTTCATTAGTCTAAAGGGCTGGATTCAAAGACGCCATTTGAACCACGATTTCTTCGTCGTCTTCCTCCTCCACTGAGCTCAACGCCCAAAGGGCAGGACTTCATGTGGTGTCCTTTTTATCTCAGTGCCTGGAAGAGAATCTGGACCATCGAAGGCACTCCACAAACACGAGTGACTTAAAGAGTGAATGAGGGCACCACCACTCACATTCTAAATTTCTCTAGTCACCAGAGGCCAAAGGCCAGAATCTGTCTGGACTGTCCCCATTTCTTCATCACCAGAAAGAGACCCCAGTTCTCCCCATTCCACTAGGAGATAGTTTATCTCCTCAATGTCCTTCCTTTTTTTGCTTTGTTTTTCTTTCCATCTTGCATGTCTTTAATTTTCCTACTAAAAACACAAATGACCCCGTTTCCTCTGCTGTTTCCAAACCACCATCCATGCCATTTTCCCTTCAGTTTGCCTCTGGTAACAAGAAAAAAAAAAAAGGAAGAAAAAAATTTTTCTCCCAGAAATGTGACTCAGAGGTAATCAACAAAAATGTCATCCAAGGCTATGGGGAATGTCTCAGACATGAGTCACACATCCCCTGTGCTGAGAACCTGGGTTTTTAGTCAAATCAGGTTTCAAAACCAACTCCTCAGAGACACCCCCTTCCTCCTCAGCCCCAGGCCCATTGGTTGCAGGAACTCTCTTGTCATTCTTGGTTGTGGCTGTCCTTGGCCACATCAGGTGAAGGCCCGGGCTCACTCCCTTCCCAGAAAGCCTCCACAGACATAGGCTGCCTGGCAGGAAGTGCCCGGCTGCTCCTCTACAGCAGCTGTGGCTGCCGCTGCTGATCAGAGGATAGGAAGACAGAACCCACAGCCAGGTTTCACTGTGGGCTCAGGGCCAGAGCACCTCAGCTGGTCCCTTTTAGCTGGAAACAGGACATGAAAGGTAGATAGGGAACCATAGTCACTGAGTTCAAATGCCTCATTCATAAGTTAAAAAAATATTTTTTCCAGTATTTAAGATTGTTCTGCTTTCTTTGTTCCTTTTCTTCTCTGAAATTTGTGGCATGGGTCCTAGTGCATGAATTTGAAAATAGAAATGTAGGAAAGTAGGAGGGAAGGAGGGAAGGAAGGGAGGAAGGAAGGAAGGAAGGAAGGAAGGAAGACCAAAGCTTACCAAAATAAACACAAAAGTGTCACTCAGGCACATGCTATCTAAATGAAAGGGAACTAAGTCTGTAGCCACACAAGAAAGGAAGTGACAAGTCGAGAAATTGTTATTCAGGTCACGAGAAGGTCATTGACAAGTTTTCAGGGCTGCAGTCAGCAGGAAAATGACCGAGGCTGACTAAGCTCCCAGCAGTCTTGACCAAGACATGGGCACCTGGCATGAGAGAAGCAGGACAGAGCGAGGTTCAATGCACGGGCTGGGAGCCATTCAGTTCAGGAGTTCAAACTGAAAGAGGCTAATAAAACAGTCCCCACAAAAAGAGTGATTCTGGAACCTGACGGGCCCTCCTCGAAGACTGGTGGAAGGCAGGAATGAAGGGACATGCGAAGTGCTCCACAGAGCCTGGGCCACATACGGGTGATCACTAAATAGCAGCACGAATTGTAGCAGCAATGGTCATTGCTGACCTCATTGCTGGACACGCTGGGATGCTTTCCCATCTCTGAGTTGGGGTCTCACAGGAGCTGTCAGGACCAGAAGAAAAAGGAGGCTCAGCTGCTCCCAGAGCGTCTCCTCCCACAGTAAGTGAGGCTGGTGACCGCTTAAGGGTCATTGTACCCTGCCAGGGCCATTGTCTTCAGAGGGCATTGTCTAAATGACTGAAAATGGAGTCGGATGCCCTCTTAAAAAGGGGCTGCCACTGCTCTGCCTGGGGAGGTTCTTGGCCAGTGCCGCAGTCCAACATAGGCACAACCTCTTATTTCAAGGGCAAACCTGGAATTTTAGGGTGCCCTCTACCTAAAGATAGTTAATTTACAAGGCAAAATGTGGCAGCAAGTCTCACACAGCTGGGAGAGAATTTCAACATTATCCAGGCAACCCTGTTTTAGCCAAGACCCCAAATTACTCACATAAAACACTTTGAACTACTTTAAGCAAAAGAAAACTGCCTGGCTCACAAACCCAAATTTCTAAAAGTCAGGGGTAGAACTAGTGTTAGGAACTAGCAGGACCAGGGACTTAAACACAGACAGAACTCTTAACCTCTGCCAGTTCCAGGCTCATATCCAAGCTCTGGGACATTCCAGCTTCAGTTTTTTCATCTGTTTAATGGGAATATTAACTTTCTCAGCCACCTCACAGAATTATTATAATGATCAGCTGAGAAAATACATGAGCAGCAGCATCATATATAGTCTGCAATGACCCTGTTTTGATAATGCAAATTTATTAAAATTAGATTAATATATTACAGAACAATTTGAGCATAATGCAAATTTCTCACAGGCAATTTTGTGAGAAAAACTAGGTTGACATAGAGAATTGTATCCAGCTGGACCAAGTCTTGTAGGAATTCACAAAACATATACATGCACATACTTTACACATCTACTCCTTACCTTGTAAGGTGCATTATTCTACTCATCCTACTTATACGAACCAAGTGTCAATCTTATAACATTGTGTTTCACTGTTCTTTCACTTTTGTGAGCTTTCCTATATTAAAAAAAAAAAATCATTCACCATCTGAAACATGTCTAAGCATCCTGATTTAAAAACACCAAAAAGGTCATGAATAAGAAAACTTTTATGATTGAGAAGACACTTACAGGAAATAGCATTTCAAAATAATCAAAAGAACACATGATATCTCCCAAGCATTAGCCATAAAGAAAACCACAAAACCATAAAAATAGAACAAGCATCTATGGATGGAGCAACTCCAGTGTTGAGAAGTCTATTAGAAATAAGGCTGAAGAAATAGAAGAGATGGAAAGATGAGCATTGTTGATACTGAAAACCTAACAGTGAAAAATGGGAGACACCTTTCTCACAAAGAGAAAGCATTATCTATATCCAAAGACCTTAATGGAAAATGCCAAATCTTGCACCTTTTAATGCTATGACCTGGTTTGGTGGTTTCAAACATCACTACAATTTCCAAACCCTTCAGCTATCAGGCAAAGCTCCAGTGCAGATGAGAAAGCTAGGAATGAATTTCCAGCAGGGATACAGAAATTAACTAAAGGTTATATGTTGAATCAAATTTTTAATTTTGGTGAAGCAGATATCTATTATAAACTCATGCTTCAAAGTGCCTATATTTCAAAGACTGAAAGACAAGCTCCAGAATTTTAAGATTGCAAATTGTTAATAACCTTTCTTTCACTACTCCAAAATAACTCACAAGCTGCAAATCTACTTCTACAAGCAAACTTCAGGTCTTTTTCAAGATAAGGTGCCAAATTATTGAAATATTTAAGTATTCCTTAATCATTTAACATGTATAAGATTGTGATACCATTTGTATTAGATACCTCTTTTCTGTGTCACTGACAAAGTTTTCAGGTATTGCAGCCTTAGTCCCATTTTTCTCTATGCCCCATAATCTAGCATAGCGAGGTGAGTTTTAAGAACACATATGTCATGTTATGGCAGAACTGTCTATAGTGTAATGAAATACATAAATTCCATGTTACTACAGTAGCTTCTTAGTTAACTGGCACCCATGGGGATTGGGAAATACCAAATAAATGTAAGTAAACTCACTGTTACCTAGAACTCAGGCAACCTGCACTCTCAAGCAATGGGCAAAATCTCACGCTACCGGCATTTTGCTGGTTGCTTAAGAGTGCAAGTTGCTTGAGTTCCGGTTAACAGAGATTCTACTGTAACTGGATCTTTTAATTCCCACATTTCTTCCTCAGTCCTTGTTTGGCTACTACAGTCTATAGGTGTGAACCCCTAAATTAAACTTGCCTCTTTCCTCTGGGCTCCAGAACCAGAATCTCCCAAGCTCACTCCGGAGGCCATCAGGACTGGATCAAATGTCTTGATAACTCTATACGGTGCAGGCACTTTTTTAAGGATTCCCCAAAATCCCACTTGTCCCCCAGCAGCATGTTCTTTCATTTGCGATTCCATCAATCTTGTCCTTTATTCCTTGAGGCTACCTGCTAGCAGCCTTGGATATCAATGTGGTTACTATTGTTTGTTTTCCATCAAACAAGCACTTTCTCCCCTTTTCCATCATGAGGTGCTGCAGGCTGAGTTGTCAGGATCTCATGGAAGGTACATGTATAAGACAATACTTTTGGGGAAGCAGGATAGCTCAGAGGTTGAGCACTTGCCTTGCAATTGAGAGATCCAGGGTTTGATTCCCAGACACAGCCCCTGCAAACCCATATGCTGAACTGTGTCACGACTTGTAACCATGGTGAAGGTTCTCGCCTCCCATGCAGAGGCCCCCAGTTCAATTCCCACCCTGCATGACCCTGCATCCACCTGTGTGGAATGAAATCATGTCACAACTAATGATGCACAACTATGGAGACTGCTCTGGGCTCTCCTTTCTTCTCTCTCTCTCTCACTTTCTTTTTTTCTCTTTCTCTCATGCCTTCTCTCAAACAATACAATCAACCCCCTAAAAAAAAAGACAATACTTTTGTCTAAAATTGTTAGACCAAAATTGGGGGTCATCTTATACATGGGAGTAACCTGTGTATTGATTTCTTAATGTTAGATTAGAAAAGTAGGGGTGGTCTTATACATGGGGGCATTTTATACACAGAAAAATTTGGTAATCAAAGGGAGGAACCATTGAAAGCTAGCGCAGTCTTGGTGTGACTCAGACACACATTCTCAGAAGGAGCGAGGGTTGTGAGCTAGGTGTCATCCACTGTCCTTGGGCTCTTCTGGAAGGCCTGGCTCTTCTGCAGGACTCTGCAGACCTGTCCCTGGAAAAGCAACTTGAGACCAGCCCTGCAGGAGGTGAGGAGAATGGGATGGAAACCTGACCCATGGCCACTTCGAAAACCACATTTTAACCACTGCCATTTGTGAAACGCTTTTCCTGGGGAATTTTATTATTCTTTCCTGACTACCTAACACATGTCAGAGTTTGGAGAGTTAAGGAAATCCCCCACTGTGTAAGCTTTATTTTACTTTAAAAAGTGAGTTTCTAGCCCTTCCTGTTTCTAAACTCCAGTAGCTTTGTCTACATAAGAACACCACTGTGCCGCTCAGCTGAGACAACCCCAGAATGAAAGGTGTAAATTATGTCACTCCAATGAGACAGAAACTTCAAAACTGTTTTAGTTCTAAAGAGTGGAAAGGTAGAGATCAAGAGAAGGCTCCTGAAATCTGACTTTCTTGAACCCCTTAGTTCAGCTGAGTTGTGTGTGGTTTAGGAATGGCTTTCAAGGGCATAATACTGAACTTGACTAGAAATTTTAAAAATCACCTTTGATTCTGAATTTATCTTCTGACCTCTTTGCATGTGGATACTTCAGCTCTAAATCACAGACCACAATAACGTAAATGCTAAACAATATCTACCACCAAAATGAATAAGGTAGTATTTACAGCCTCAAGAAAATGTGTGTGTTGGGAGGGGTGGTGGTGCAGAACCATGTGAGTGAATGCATTGCTTTTAAACCAAGGTCAGGCATCTACACTGAAGGTCAGGGATTTGTCTAGAAACATTCTTGCTCCGAAAAATGGCAGAGTCCTGTACCCAAGAGTGAGCTTTGGTGCCAGGTTGCCTGGGTTTGAGTTTTGACTCGGCCATCAATAAGTCCTCTGACTTTCAGGAAGTCACCTTCTGTGTCCTCTAGTTCCTCAATTGTAATATAAGCATCATAGCAACACTTGACACATAGGTCATTATAAAAACTCAATGGAGAGTTCATGGAAAACGTCAGATATATAGTAAGTACTCAATAAGTGTTTGCTATCTTTAGCCTTCGCAAACTGTCTTGTCAGCAGTCTAAAATAATATATAGTTTTATTCTCAAGTGTTTACTGCGATTATTTGTTTAAAAGGTGTAATTCTCCTAATAATAGTACCTTTCTCACAAAGTTATAATAAAGATTAAATGAGTTAACACATGTAAATAAGGTACCTGGTACATGGCAGGCATTCAACAAATGTTACCTGTTATTGACCATCTCAAATGGTATGTGACAAGCTCTAGGATACTATAGGAAGAACACTCAGAAATATTTGTTGGTGTTACTTTATAAGAGATGTGTAGCCCTTCGTCCTTTCTGCCTATTTGGTTGGTTCCAAACATTGGTTTCGGTTCTGATAAATTACTTTTTTTAAAATCCTGAGTTCATGAGGTCATACTTGAAGGAATCACAGTCAAATGCTGGTTGTTTATGTTGAAAGAGGAGAGGGAACACACACAGAGTAGAAATCTATAGCAAATACACTGTTTCCCCTAAGAATTTGCTGGGCCCCTCCCTCCTTTCTGTGGGGGGCCTGCACATCTAATCCATGGGGCAGTGTTATGCTAGAGCCCACCCCTACCATTTGCCAGAGTCCATTTTGCACATTTTCTCCTAAGTCCTCCTTCAGTGACTCTTGTTCAGGTTGGGAGCCTGAAATTGGCAATGGTGAGAGAGAGTGCTTACACCACAAAAATCTGCCAATACTCCAAATCAGAATGTCTTCTCTGGACAGTCATTTGTTAAACATTTACTAGCACACACTGCATAATGTTGCCAGAAACATTGTTCCGTCTTGTACAAATCCCCTTTCCAGAGATCCTCCACAGGCTAGGGACCATCTGCCACCCTGCTGGTGACTTCCCTGGGGGGTGGGGGGCATTACCATCTGGCCCTCTGCAGAGTTGTGGTCCTGATGGGCTGCCCGCCTTTTCCCTGGGAGAGGAGGGGACAGGATGACTCTCTCACACTACTTTATCCCTTCAGTTACCACAATACTGACACACAAGCTGCAAAGACAGAGGCAAAGCTCTGTACTAATGAGTTACTACACTTTTAGAAACAAATTATAGTGTAAAAGAGACAAAGGCTAAAATTGAAATTAAGGTGGACTTTCTCTATAGGCCCAGAGCCCATTCCCAGAGAAAAAAATACACCCCTTCCCCCTGGGCAAACTCTATGCTACCCCTCCCCCATGGGAAGAGATATCCCAGAATGCTTACTGAGAGCTGCAGTTCAAATTGCCTCCCTTCTCTACAACCTTCAGCAGTGTGGACATGAGTGTTTATTGCCACCTCTCAGCTTGTGGGGACAGTGGAGGCATGACAAGATATCTATAATCTCCTGCACAAGGGTGGATGTGAATCCTTGACTTTAAGTTTATTTTGCAACAGTCCTACCAGTAAAAGAATTATAGTGGGGGAAGCCAGGATGGCTCAGCCGGTTGAGTGCTTGCTTTGCAGACTCAGGGTCTGAGGATTGAATCCCAGCCCCAGCCCACATGGACCCATATGCTGAACTGGGGTGTGACTCCTAGTTCAATTCTCTCTAGGGCGAGCTTCCCATGTGGGAGGACCCCACAGTTTGGCCCCCAACTCATGGGGGTGTGCCTCCCATGTGGGAAGCCCCTATCCAATTCCTGCCCTGCACAGTCCCTCACCCACCTGGGTGGAATGAAACTATTTTGAAAACTGATGACGTCAACTATGGAGACTGCTCTGGGCCCTCCCCCTTCTCTCTCTCTCTGTCTCTGTCTCTCTCTGTCTAAAACAATAAAAATAAATTCTTTAAAAAAGAGAGAGATACAGGACTGCCAATTTTCATACTCAACCTCTTAAAGTACATCTACAAAAGACAATTATTCATTATTCTCAGAAACAGTACAACTTAAACCAGTGTTTCTCAACTCTAGTTACACATTAGAACTATGTGGGGAGTATTTTAGAAATACTGATGCCAGGGCTTAACCCAGAGTTGGATTTGGGCCCAGCTATTGTTATATTTTAAGGGTTTCCAGGTGAATCTAATGTGCAGACCAGTTTGAAAACCATTGGTGTAAGTCCATGGTGAAGGTCAACAGTGGACAGTTTTCTAATCAGCAGGCTTGGTCTCAGTACAGTGGCCTCCATTCTAAAGTCAGGTCACCCTCTTGATTACCAGCACCAAGATATTGATCTTAGTGGGAAGGAGGGGAAGAGAAGGATTATCAGTCCTCCCAACATTCATGGCTTACTTAGTCATTAATCTTTCCATTTTACCTAGTAATTCAAACATGAATTCAAACTTTTCAACTGCAAAAATGCAGCACAGTGATCAATTTGAGTTTTATTTCTTTTTCTTGTCTTTCCTAATTTCCTAATCTGTCTTTCCTAATCTGTTTTTCAGGTCCTAATAATCACAATTACAAAGAGAACCCGTAGAAAAAAAGTAGGACAAACCCTGAAACTCTGGTTAATCAACTACCTGAATCATTGCTATAGTCAGTCACTGTCCTGCACTAGAACAGCTGCCCTTAGCTGGACAGATGGAAGAGGTTTCATGTCTGGCAACACCCTTCCCATGAAATGAAATGACATTGGTCCAGGACATTCCAACAGAATTTTCCCTGTCCTAGTTCCATTGACAACTGCCTCTGGTAATTTCTGTAGCCACTCATTCATCCCAAACCAGTAGAAATTTCTCTTCCCAAGACCTTGGCCCAGAATTTATTGTTCTTCATTGAGTTCACCGGGGTGGCCAGTGGCCTTTATTCCCTTCCATGAACAGCACAGTCCAGGTTCAGAGTGAGGCTTCCCACAACAGGAGGTTGGATGAGAGGAGAGAATGGGCTTTATCCCAAAGAGCCAGAACTGAAGTGGAGCTAACCTACTGAGGTGGCCCAGAGTAGAAAGAGCCAGATAACCAAATTGGAGTAGTCAGGAGAAAGAACAGAAATTGAAGGTTGGAACCCTGAGGTCTAAGAGGATAAGCGGAGCTGAAAATGAGAGATATTGCTACATTCATGAATGAACTTCATTAACAATAGGTGTCACTAGCTCCCCTCAAAAGGAGGCTTGGGCACATGCCCAATATACACTTGGGCTACTGTCAACTGTCAACAGAATCTCTAATTTCTCTGAAAATTGATTTCATTTCTAGGAAAAAATATGAAAAGTTTTCTATCAGTTTGACAGTTGAGGTATAAATACTGACAACAGATTCATATTTGTGGAGACAGAACCCAAGTGTTTTGTTTCCTGTGTAAAAGTTAAATAAAACACAAAATAAAAGCATTTCAGTTAGGAATGCAGTCAGCTTCAGTTCCCTGAATGTTTTGAAATGGTTTGTCAGATACTGAAATCTAGCTCCAAACCTAAAGTATGTTTGGCTAGTTCTTAATTAAAATTTTGGGTAAATTTGAAAAAAATTCTATCCATGAATTTTTTATTCATTTGCATTCAACTCATCCAGACCATATTTAAATGTTACTTCCAGAAATCTTTACAGAATCAAAAACAGGAAGTTCCATTTTCCAAAGAATAAACAAATTTATACACCAAACTGTTCTCATTTGGTGGAATTTGCCTAGACCAAATGAATGGATTCTAAACTTGGCAAACCACAACCCCCCCTCTCTACCAGACTTATTTTATTGTCATATGCAAAAAGTCATGAAGTGCTCATAGGAGAAAAAATTTCAATATATCCTTGATTTGCATACAAAGCTTTGTTCATATCAAACTGCAGTAGAAACTTTAAAAGCATGAAAATTTTGTTCTTTGTATTGTGGTTTCAATCTCAATTTCTCAGGGGATCCCATGGCACTGGGCCAGATTTATCATTTTGCTGGAGTTCAAGTCTCACGAGGAAGAGAGTCCCAGCATGTCATTCTCATAGAATTATGCTGAAGGGTTTTATTCATTGACTACAGTACCTGCAACAGCAGTAATTTATTTTGCCATAAATTGTAGTGATCATGTGAACTGTCTTGTTACATTTAAAGAGAAAGTAGATAAGATCCCTAAATGGTTTTCCATGATAGCTGACTTAAGTTTTTTCTTTCTTTAGTTGTTCAGCTTTTCCATTGGGAAAGGATAAGATGTGAAATGCTGGCATTGCAAATACCAATGAGTTTAAGTAAAGATCACTTTTAAATTGACCAGATGACCATAAACTTTTCTAAGTCTCTTAGAAACTACATGCAATCCAAACACAAAAACAGTAGACGTAGTTCTAGAGGTAATAAGAAATGACAGTATCAGAGGATCAGCCAGAAGGCTGGAAGGAAAGGGGAGACACAAATAGACACAAATATGCTTGTGAAGTAACAGATTCTTTATCAAGAGCAATTTTTTTTAAGCTTCAATAATGAATAGGTTCTATTATAATCAAACCCAATAGAGTAGAGTGATTTCATTAGTCACTCCAATTCTTTATCTTTCCCTAAATCCACACAACTGGCCATGTAACTCTCTAGCCTTGCCTCTCTGGGGTGAAGACCCATACTGAGACCCTTTCTAAAAAATCAACTTTATTGAGTTATAATTTATATACAATAAAATATACCCACTTTTAAATGTATAGTTTGATGAGCGTGATAAATATATACAATTGTCTAATCACTACCACAATCAAGATACAGAACATTTCCATCACTCAAAAAGTGCTCTTTTATGTTCCTGTGCAGTCGATCTCATTTCACTATCTTCAGCCCCAGGCAGTGGCTAATCTGGTTTCTGTTAATATAGCTTTGCTTTTTCTAGAATTTCATATACATCGAATTATACAGCATGCAGTCTTCCACATCTGGCTTCTTTCATTTTAGCATAATGCTTTTGAGTTTTACCAGGTTTGTTGTACATATCTGTAGTTCACTCCCTTTTGTTGCTGAGTATTCCATTGTAAGGAACTATAGCAATTTTTAATTTACCCATCAGTTAATAGATATTTGAATTGTTTTCAGCTTTTAGCTACTGAGAAGGAATTGCTGTAAACATTCTTGTACATATTTTTGTGCAGACACATTTTGTTTTTTTTCTGTAACTAAGAATGGGTTTGCTGGGTCATATGATAAATGCACATTTAATTTTATAAAAAACAGACAAACTATCTTCCAAAAGACTGTGCCATTTCCCATTTCCCATCAGTAATGGAAGATACTTTCAGTTGCTCCACATCCTAACCACTACATGGTATTATAAGTGTATTTGATTTTAGTCATTCTAGTGCATGTGTAAGCAATATCTCGTTGTTTTTAATTTGCATTTCCCTAATGAAAAATCACTGAGGATATTTTTGTGTTCTTTTTTACCATTTGTATATCTTTCTTTGGTGAGATTTCTATTCAAATCTTTTGTCCAGTTGTTTCTCAATTATTACAAAGTTATGAGCTTTTTATATGTTATGGCTATAAGTCCTTTATAATATATATGTTTTACAAATATTTTTTCCCAATCTGTGGCTTGCCTTGCCATTTTCTTGACAGTGTCTTTTTTTGTTTGTTTGTTTTGTTTTTTGTTTTTGTTTTTTGATAGAGAGAGATAGAGAGATACAGAGACAGAGATAGAGAGACAGGGGAGGGCCCAGAACAGTCTCCATAGTTGCACATCATTGGTTTTTCCACATAGTTTCATTCCACAGGTGGGTGCGGGGCTGCACAGGGCAGGAACTGGGCTGGGGTCTTGCCCTGGTGAGAACTGAACTGGGGCACTCCCCAGTTCAGCATATGGGTCCGCATGGGACGGGGCCGGGATTTGATCCTCGGTCCCCAGGGCTGCAAAGTGAGCGCTTAACCCACTGAGCCATCCCAGCTTCCCCTTGACAGTGTCTTTTGAAGAGCAAAAGTTTATAATTTTGAAGAAGTCCAGCTTATCAATTTTTATCTTGCAAAGTTTATGCTTATATTTCTAATACAAGAAACCCTGTATTCTATGTAAAAAATCTTTGCCAAACCCATTTCAATTTGTGTGTGTGTGTGTGTGTGCATATTTTCCTTATAGTTTCACTCTTATATTTAGGTCTGTTATCTACTTAAAATAAATTTGTGTATGGTATGAGATAAGGACCAAAGTTCATTTCCTTATGGGCATCCAGTTGTTTTGTTTGTTTGTTTGTTTGTTTTAAGAAGGCTCTCCTTACTCCATTGAATTACAGTGGCACCTTTTTTGAAAAGTGACTGACCATATATGGGTGCATCTATTTCTTGATTCCCTATTTTGTTCTATGGTTCTATCTGTCTGTACTTAGGCCAATACAGTAGATCTTGAAATCAGATGGTATAATCCCTTCTTATTCTTCTTCTTTTTCAAAATCATTTGAACAATTCTAGGTTTGTTGCATTTTGATAAAGACATTTTAAACAACTCAATTTCTACAAAAATAATCTGTAATTTTGATTTGGATTATGTTGATTCTATACATTAATTTTGGAAGAACTGAAAATTTAACATTATTGAGTTTTCTTTTTTTTTAATTGTTAAATTTATAGGGGTGACATTGGTTGACAAAAAGTACATAGGTTCCAGATGTACAGTTCTACATTACATTGTCCATGCCATTATTGACTTTTCTGACACATAAAATATGGCATATCTCTCTCTCTATTAATTTAAATCTTTAAGTCTTTTCAAACATAGTTTTATATTTTAGTGTAGAGGTGTTACACATATTTTGCTAAATTTATTCCTAAGTGTTTCATGTTTTTAGACCTCATTGTAAATGTTATATTTTAAAATTTCAATTTTCAATTATTTGTTACTAAGAAATAAAGATACAATTGATTTTTGTTTAATGTGTTTACATGCTTCAGCCTTACTAAGCTTGCTTGTTCATTCTTATAACTCTTTTTGTAGATTCTTAGGATTTTTCCATGTAGATAATCATGTTGTCTATAAATAGACAGTTTTAACTCCTTTTGTTCAATCTCTAAGATTTCCATTCCCCTAGAATCTCAGTACAATGTTAAATACAAATAGTAAAAGTAGTAAGGGAGGACATGATAGTAGGAGAAATCATTCAGTCTTTTACCATGAATTATGATGTTAACTGTAGGTTTTTCACATGTGGCTTTTTATCAAGATGAAGAAATTCCCATCTATTTCTAGTTTGCTGAGTTTTTATCCTGAATGAGTATTGAATTTTGTCAAATGCTTTATCTGTATCTATTGAGATAATCATTTACTTTTACTTATCAATCTGGTTATATGATGAGTTACATTCATTTTTTTCATATTAAACCGAACTTCAACCTTGTATTATTGAGATAAACACCACTTGGTTAGCCTGCATTACCTTTTTAATATACTGATGAATTTGATGTGCTTAACTTCTGTTAAATATTTTTGGGTTTATGTCATGAGGGAAATTGATCTTTGTTTTCTCTTCTTGTAGTGTCTTTGATTTTGGTAAAGTTAACTTCATAAAATAAGTTGGAGAATATATCCAGTTGAATTGGTAATAGTTATCCCTCAACAATAGGTTCACCAATGAAGCTACTGATGCCTGGAGTTTTTGTAAGAAGGATTTTAAGTAAATTTCAATGTATTTAATACATATAGGATTATTCATGCTATCTTTTACTTCTGGAATGAGTGTTTGTTATTTGTATCTTTCAAATAATTTGTCCTATTAACTAAATTGTTGAATTTATTGACATAAAATTGTTTATAATACTCCTCTGTGATACTTTAGTTTACTGAGAAATAAATGATAGAGCAAAAGTTGCCCTTTTAAGGTATACTTTTCTATAAATTTTGACAAATTCATGCAGTCATATAACCACCACTACAATCAAGACATAACATTTTCATCATCCCCAAACAACCCCTCATGTTTTTTTGGAGTTGGTTTCATCCCTCCTATTTCAGGACTCTTGCCACCAATAATAGGACTTCTATCCCTACAAATTTACTTTTTCTACATGTAATACAAATGGAATGACATAATATAGCCTTTTGAATCTGCCCTTTTTCAACTTAGCATGCTGCTGTATATATCGGTAGTCCATTTCCTTTTCGGCGCTGAGTAGTATTCCACTGAATGGATGTTCCACAATTTTGTTTTGTATTTACCAGTCAAAAGAGATTTGGCTGGTTTTCAGCTTTAATCGTTGGGAATAAATGTACTATAAGCATTTCTGCACATTTTTTGTGTGTGTGAAGACATATGCTTTTATTTATCTTGGGGAAATATCTAGGAGTTTTTCTTCATGTGTTTTGAAGCTCTCTTATTAGGTATATATATATATTTAGGGTAGTTATGTCTTCCTAATAAATCTATTCCTCTCTCATTAAGAAATGTCCCTCTTTGTCTCTGATATTCTTTCTTCTGTTGTAGACCAATATACTGAGTTCATGGAATAGTCTTTTTAAAAATCTTGGAGGTTCCTGGCAGGTCTTTCACCCTGAGGAGTGAATTGGGATCAAGGTTTTCCTACTTATCTCAGACTGGGGTTACAAAGCCATGCCTGAATCACCTTCAGATCAGAGCCTGGCCAAGGAGAAATCCAACTGGCAAGAAAGCACTGGATTGCCTTAAATTATTTTTACATATCACAGTCTTGAATTTTCTCAAACCAACAGGAAATTAAAATTTATTGAAAACTCCTCTACTAATGCTCACAAACTAGAATGAGTCAAAAATGAGATGGTGAAATGTCAGGACTGATTTGTGAGGTTTTGGTTCACGAACTTTTTGGTTACTCCCTATCTTTTTCTCTCTTCTATCTTTCTCAGTTTCTTCTAAACTGTTCACAAATTCATGTAAATCAGGCATGTCCAACCTGTGGCCCAGGACAGCTTTGTATGCGGCTCAACACAAATTCTTAAAACACTATGTGATATTTTTTGTGACTTTTTTTTTAAAGCTCATCTGCTATCTTTAGTGTTAGTGTATTTTACGTGTGGTGGCCTAAGACAATTCTTCTTTTGGTGTGGCCCAGGGAAGCCAAAAAGTTAGACACTGCTAGTGTAAATCATGCCTGGCTATACCCATGAGTTCCACCAACATTGAGACTGAAAACTGTCCTAATGCTCTCTGTCATTCCTCTAGCTCTCCTTTTCCCCTTCTCTTACACCCCACTTTTTTCACTGCCTGTCACTAAATATTTGATTATCAAGTGCCCACTATGCATAGAGCATAAAATATAGTAGTGCAGTTGCTCTCAAATTTTTTGATCATGATCCATAGTAGGAAATACATTTTTACATCAAAACCCAGTGCTGGTTCTTTCTTCTCTCTCTCTCTCTCTCTCTCTCTCTCTCTCTCTCTCTCTCTCTCTCTCTCTCTCACACACACACACACACACACACACACACACAACCAATGCCAGGACGTCACAGATTCTAATTCAGTTGTGGAGCAGAACTCAGCTGCCATTTTTAAAAGCTGCCCAGGTAATTTTAGTATGAGGTCAGCGTTGAGAGGCATTCAACTTAATAATGTTTAGGGTTCTTGCATCTCCCTTCCTGCGAAACTGAGAATAAAATGTTGAAGGAATTGGCCCCAAGTCACCCAGTGAGCCCAGCCTAGAGCCCTGATGTCCTGTGTGTATCTACACCGACACCTACATGCCTAAAAAGACTATACATACAGGCAGCTTTGTGCCCTCTATGTAGCATGACCTTGAATTTCTGGTCTTTCTTTTGCTATCATTTTTAGGTAACGAACCTAAAATTAGTATCCATGCTGTTAGTGGTTCTTAACAGCTTTTATACCAGCAAGCGCCTAAAATGTGCTCACTAAGAGCTGGGAAGCATCTTGATAAAGACTCAGCCTCTTTCAGCTCATCAGAGTTAATAATTTCCTCTGGTTAAACTGACTGAAACAAAACCCAGAGCAAGGCTTGTTCTTTTTGTCATCAGTGAGACTCCCTGAGGAAGTGCAGGTGATGTGACATCCAGGCCTGTTCCCCACGGGGTAGAACCAGGCTGAGCAGAGAGGAACAAGAGCACACACAACTTCCTCTGCTAATGTGCACCTACGGGGGCAGCCTGCTGATCGCTGACATGTCTGGTCCAGACACTGGCATGCAAATGAAGGTTTGGATTCCTTCGAACAACCCATACAAAAGGAAAGGAAAAGACCAATGTGATTTTTTTGGACACTTCCTCCCCCCCCCCCCAAGTTCTTTTTCTGTTATTATTATTAGAAATTCCAGAAAGAAAAATACTAAATATTAAGCACTGCATGCATTCGCTCTTGAAGAGAACTGGGTATGTGAGTTCTTGGGTTTATGTTAAAGTGCTATGTAACCCAGTTATTTGGTAACCCAAGAAAAGCCACAGAAACACCACGCTTCGCTTCTCTAGACGTTAAATGAGGTCAACACATTGACTTCAAAGGCCGTGCTACTAACTCTAGCCCTGCTTGCATTTTCCTAACTGGATGTTAGGATGACCAGGAAAGATGTGGCCTCTCCTCAGCAGAAGCTAAAGTGAGTTGGAATGTCAGTCAGGGTCCTAGCAGGAAACAAAAGTTACACTCAGAAGGGCTGAATGAAGAGAGTTCACAAATGAACCCTTTGCAGGGGTGTGGGTCAACTTACAAGGGCTGGTGAAGTACCCTGGTCCCAACAGCAGTGCTGTGCCTTCCCATCCTCAGACAGGAAAGGACAAGGAGACAAAGTGGCTCCCGGAATCTGATGAGGCCTCTCATCGTCGGAGCTGTTGTCTTCAGTGGAGTGATGCAGACACTGCCAACCCACAGCCCCACAGTGAGGGACGGGGGAGCAAATACCCCAATCTCACTCTCCCCACCTTGTGATCTCCCACTGGGCCTCCTGTTGGCTGAGCCCAGCTGATACCATCCATACAGGCCACCGTCCAGGGCACAGAGCAGGGTGGCAAGTGGAGCATACAGAGAATGTCCAGCAGAGCTGGACAAACAGCCACAGAATGCCCCCCCCAACCCCCCAAAAAGAACAAATCCCAAAAGACACATCTACAGCATACACACTTCCTTTAACGTTGTATCATGAAGCATGACTGTTAAACATAACTACGTGGGGAAGCCGGGATGGCTCCGTGGGTTAGGCGCTCACTTTGCAGCCCTGGGAACCCAGGATCGAACCCCGGCCCCAGCCCGTGTGGACCCATATGCTGAACTGGGGAGTGCCCCCAGTTCAGTTCTCACCGGGTGAGACCCTGGCCCAGTTCCTGCCCTGTGCAGCCCCGCGCCCACCTGTGGAATGAAACTATGTGGAAAAACCAATGATGTGCAACTATGGAGACTGTTCTGGGCCCTCCCCCTTCTCTCTATCTCTGTCTCTGTATCTCTCTGTCTCTGTCAAAAACAATAAAAATAAATCTTTAAACCTAATTATGGTACGTACACAAAAGCACAAGGTCGAGCAGAAAGACCTACACATATTCCAATTATTAGTATTAATATTAT
>PVKE010007903.1:0-25426 GCA_004027555.1 Craseonycteris thonglongyai
AATCAGACTTTGACAGGTGGACGCGTTCTAGACCGGGGACCGGGGAGAAGAGACACCCCCACGTCGGGAGGTGGGGAAGCTCACGGCCTCTCAGCTAGGGCCAGGTGGGCTCTGGTTGGGGAGCACCCCCACTTTTCAGAAAAGACCCCTCTGGGGAAGCCGGGATGGCTCAGTGGGTTAAGCGCTCACTTTGCAGCCCCGGGGACCGAGGATCGAATCCCGGCCCCGGCCCGTGTGGACCCATGTGCTGAGCTGGGGAGTGCCCCCAGTTCAGTTCTCACCGGGGGGAGACCCCGGCCCAGCTCCTGCCCTGTGCAGCCCCGCGCCCACCTGTGGAATGAAACTATGTGGAAAAACCAACGATGTGCAACTATGGAGACCGTTCTGGGCCCTCCCCCTTCTCTCTGTCTCTGTCTCTCTCTCTGTTAAAAACAATAAACAACAAATCAATCAATCAATCTGAAAAAAAAAACACAAAACAATAAAAAAAGAAGCCAATACATGGGTTATTCCCGTGGATAAGACAACCCCCA
Source organism: Craseonycteris thonglongyai (assembly GCA_004027555.1). Taxonomy (NCBI): domain Eukaryota; kingdom Metazoa; phylum Chordata; class Mammalia; order Chiroptera; family Craseonycteridae; genus Craseonycteris; species Craseonycteris thonglongyai. The sequence continues at coordinate 534 of PVKE010007903.1, forward strand.
GTTCTTGGTCTAAGGATTTCAGACAAAAGTATCGCCTTGGACGAGGTGCCAGGATGAAGGGTGGGTGCTGGCACTGGGCTGGGGGTGCCGGCCTCGGAGCTGGAGGCCTGGGGGACATTGCGGACTCGGTCGAGGACCCCTCTTGGGGTTTCTAGGTCTGGAAGGGACAACCCTGAGTAGGAAAATGGAACCTGTGCCGACCGGCGCATGAGCACAGCGCTCTGGCAAAGCGGTCCTACAACTGGCGCCACCTCCGTTCCCAGCGCTGGGCGGGCAGCGAGGCGGCGGGGATTCTGACGGGTCTCTAGGCAGCTCAGGAAACACGCGTCCCGCACGGCCCTGCGAGAGTCCGGTGCTCAGGGCTCTGGCCGATCAACGAGGCCCACAGACCCACGCCTGACCCTCCCCACCGACGTTCAGAAACCAGGGCTTCCAGCCGCGCCTCCCCTCCTGAGGTCAAGGGCGTGCACAGACCTGGGGGTCAGGAAGGAGAGGGACCCCACTCCTTGGCGGGGGTCTGATGGGAGCGTCACTCACCCAGCGGAGGCCGCGGGCACGTGGGCGGCCACCCCACACACACACACACACGTACCCAGACCAGGGGCGCTTCTTCTTGCCGAAGCTTCACCGACAGTCGCGGGTTGCTGGCCAGAACCAAGCTCCGCGGCCGCTCAGCACCTCTGCTGCTCTCTCCCGCCCCGGTGTGCACGGCCCCCTTACCTGGGACGATGGAGACCGTGTCCTTCTCCCAGGACACGACACTAACGTATTCCTGCACGGAGGAGGGGATGAGGCACTTGAAGACGGCCACGTTTCCACGCATTGACCTTTGATCCTCCACCCGGACGGTGTAGGGTTCCCTGAAAACTGCGGAGAGACGGGGGGCCGGGGGAGAGGACCAGGTCACCAAGCTGAACAGGGATGGGACAAGGAGGGGGGCCCGCTCAGCGCCCTCAGCACCCCCAGGCCTCAGCCCCGGTCACCTCTCCCCCCCACCTCCCGCTCAGCCAGCCCAGAGCCCCTGCCCTGGCCTCACTCCTCGCTGCTCCCTTCCCCGCACCCCTGCCCCACTGTGCAGCCCCCGCCGCTGGGGAGTGGCCAGCCGGCCCCTGCAAGGCCGGGAAGCCTCCAACCGGCCAAACTGGGGTGAGGAGGAGCCCGCTGGAGGGTGAGGGCCTTGAGGGCAGCGCGGAAGCCCAGCGACGCGCCGTGTTCAACCAGGGCACGCTGGGGTGAGAGCAAACGTGCTGAATAGTCCCCCCGGGAACGAAACTTGATTTCCCACGCTGTCCCCGGGCCCAGGGCAGCAGCCGTTCAGCCACAGCGACTGTCGGTCACTGACAAACATGGACACGCGATCCAACAACAGATTTTTGCACGACTTCCACGTGAGAAGCAGGTGAGGAGAGTGGGGTCTGTGAACAGAACTTTCCGGAGGGCCCGGTGGTTTTACGGGGACAACGGAGATCTCTCCTTGTCTCTGAAGATGCAGGAGCCCACAGGCACGGACGGTCTCCAAGGCTCTTCACCACACGGCGTCCTGGCCGCATCCCCCCCCGCCCCCGCCGCGGGCCCCTCGGTCCCACACCTCGGTCCCAGGGCTGGCGTCTGGGGCGCTGTCCCCTGCAGCCGCTCGCCGTGTGGGGTCCCCTGGGCAGGGGCAGAGCTGCGGGGCCTGGATCGGCCTTGTCCTCGTGCACCTGAGCCTGGCTTCTCCCAGGGGCTCATGCCACCCGCCCCCCGCTTCTCTGCCAAGCACAGCGCCCCCCCCCACCTTGCTCCCCACAGGCACCTGGGCAGCCTGCCCTCCTGCTCGCCCTGCCATGGTTGCCAAGGCGACCCGGCGCCCAGCGGCCCTCCGGCTGCCCACCTGCAGCCCCTCTGGCTTCATCAAGAGCCTGCTCATTGGCTGGGTCTCGGGTTCGGTCAGCTCTGCCCGGGCCCCCCGGGTCGTTCTTCCTCCCCATCCCTGTTTTGAGACGCGGTGGGTGGAGGATGGGGTGGAGGGAGGCCTGCCCTGGCGTGGCCCTGGCGTGGCCCTGCCCGTGGACGCGGGGAACACAGAGGAGGCTGGGAGAAGCGGGCCCTGGCGGGCGGCAGAGGGCGGAGGGGAGGACAGTCCCGGGGGCCAGCCGGGGCCCGTGCATAAGAGACGCAGACCAGAGGCGCCCACTCTGGGGAGTCAGCAATAAGGTGACAGCGTGGGACGGGTCAGGTGGCTGCTGGCCTGTCACGGTGGCCACTTCTTTAGGCCTAGAAATGTGGACAACTGTGCTTACGCCTGGAGCTGATGGAACGTCGCGTGTGAGCTCTCTGTTTTTATCTGATAAAAATCTTTAAAAAACAAGAACGAGTGTCAAACAGGCAGGTCCTGCCCCCTCCTCAGAGCTGCTGAGTGACCCAGGCAAGGACCTTTGGGAGCCGCCCGAAGCGTCCTGTGGCCCCAGACCCAACCCAGAGAAACGGGGTGTTCTGTTTCTCCAGAGACCACCTGAGAAGCGCCCACTCCCTGGGCCCCTCACCGACTCCAAGGACCAGCACCCTTGTCTGCTACGACTGTTCCGTCGGGAATTTTGCCCGAAGGCCTGTTTCCATGAGAGATGTGATGCTCGGATGTCGGCCGACAGCGGAATGGGTGACGCGCCGTAGAGCCGAACAATACAAGACGGCACAGCGACAATGAGCGTGCTGCACACAGCAGCGGGGGTGAGCCCCGCAAACAGCGTGTGCGAGCAGGCGTGATGCGCACCCCGTCTACACACAGCGCACACATCGGGGGGTTGCAGGTGGGCGCTGTGGTCCCCGCTAGGGGAACAGCGACCCACCAAAGCGTGAGGGGGCTTCCGAGCTACTAACCCTGCGTCTCTCGATCCGGACCATCGTTAAACTCGGTGAGAATCCGTCAAGCTGCCTACGCGTAATGAGTGCACTTCTCTGCGTATTCGATGAAAAGGGCCGTGTGTGTTTAAAGACACTCATCGGATGTTTTCCGTGAGCTCAGCGCTGAGCTGAGCACTTAATTGAACCGAGTGCGATCTCATTTCACCATCACAGGCAGCGACGGACAGGGTGGGGACTGGTGTCACCTTTGCAGACGAGGACACACGGGCTGGGGAAGGTATGTTCTCCGCTAAGGCAGAGCTAAGGGTCCAAAGAGGGACTGACGTCTTCCAAGCCGCCCTCCGGTCCCCAGCGTGCTACACACATGTTCCCAGAAGGACAGGGCCCGCCCGCTCCCCACGTGGGCCCTTCAGAGCCGCTCCCCCACGCGGGGGGCGCCCGGCCCCACCCACCTGCTTTGACGCGGATGTTGGGGCTCCGGATCTTGCCGGCGGCGTTCTCCGCGGTGCAGAAGTAGTCATTGTCGTGGATAAAGCTATTGAAGGCGGAGGGCGAGAAGGGGTACAGCTGCAGCGTCCCGTTGGCGTGCACGTGCCGGATGTGCGGCACGTCGTAGATGTCGTCCCCCGTGGCCAGGTACCATCGGAGGGTCGCGCTGGGGGAGCCCGCGGCCGGGCAGGGCACCGCCACCCCCACGGAGCTGGAGAAGGTCACACGTTGCAAGGAGTCGTTTACAAAGTACAGGCTGCTGCCAACATCTTCCGGGCGGGCTGCAGGGGTGGGCAGGGCAGAGAACAGGGTGAGCCGGGCTCCGGGGAGACCCCCGCGGGAAACGGGGGGACCCACGCCCCCAGCCCCGGCCAACCCCCAGCCGTTCCGTAAGCGCCTCCTGGGCGCTCCCCGCACACCGGGCACTGGCAAAGGTGAGGCAGACCGCTCCCGCGGCTCAAGCCAGAAGCCAGAAGGCCTCGCGGCCGGGGGTCCGTGCCAAGCCCACCGAGAGAGGTGCCCCGCGCGCCGAGATGCCGGAGGGCGGCCGCTGTGGCCCAGGGCCGGCCCCCCGCACAAGGGGACTGACCCTGAGCTTGCCAGAGAACAAGTGTTTGTTGAGCAGCTACTGCACGCGGGCAGGTTCGCTCCCGGGACCTCGTCCATCTGCACCGAGCGGGGCGGACGTCCCCTCTTTTCCGCCCTCCCCCGTGAGTGGCTGGGGACGCTGATGAGATTGGGCCGAGGGGACGCGGCCCATCAGCTACAGCACTGAGATGGGAACCCACTGGGCCCGCACAGGACCGCGGTGGGCTTTCTATCACACCAGAGCTGACAGATTCGGGTCTAAGGGGGGCGGCCGAGGCAGTGGGGACGCTGGCCGGGAAGCAGAAGGCTGCAGGGGACCCCGAGAGCCGCCTCCCGTCTCTGGAGGCTGATGTGGACAACGGGTAGACCCAGAGGGCTGAACAGAGCCGCCGTAGTGTGTGTGTGTGTGTGTGTGTGTGGGAGGGTGGTCTACACTGGGACCCCTCCCCTCTCAGATCATCTGCTTGTAAAATGGGGGTGGGGGGGTGCAGGGGACCAGGCTGCAAGACCCCGTGCACCTCTGACATGTTGTCATCCCAATGCGCAGTCACACGGGAGAGCCCAGATAGGGACCCCGACAGTGAGGACGGCCGCCTGCCACCCTCACCCCGCGCAGGACCCCGGGACCCTGCGAGGGAGACTCAGGGTCCTCCCCGCCCCCCGGGAAGACCGAGGAGCACAGAAGCCACTCTGCCGCTTGTTTACAGCACATGGCAGGGGACCCGCCTTGACCTCAAGTTCTACAACCTTACGGGCAGGGGCAGGGCCCGCGTCTGGCCCCTATTAATATTCTCGGCCTAACACGGAGCCGCGCCTCCAGGGAGGCCCAATAGCGGCACGGGTGGCAGCCGTTCACGCCGGCGCAGAAAAAGCCGGGCGGAAGCCATCAGCAGCGAGGCGGGAAGACCCATCGGGGCTCCCGCCGGGTGTGGGGCGCCGGCCTCGCAGCTGCAGGTGCCATTCTGTCCCCCGGGCACCGCGCCCTTCACCGCTGGGCCGATCTTGCAGGGAGGGAGCGGCTGTTCCGCCCTCCTGGTCACCTGCCTCCCCTGGGACAGTCCCTGCGGGTGCTGAGCCCGTCTGTTCTGTGGGGGAGGAAGGTGGCCCACCCAGGGACCCTCAGAAGCGCAGAGCACGCCCAGCGAGCAGTGGCTGGAACATTCTCCAGGATCCCGAGGTCACACCCTTTCCCAGGGGCGCGCCCCGAGGCCTCGGAAGGCTTCCCTGGGGACCCACGCTGACCGGGTTCCCCTCCCACGGGCCTGCTCGCCTTGCGGAAGTCCCTCCACACACAGGCACCGCCGTAAGCGCTGCACTTACACGGCTGCTTGGACGCCGCCCGCACCCGTAGGAGGTAGACGCTGTGACGGCCCCCGTCCACAGGTGAGGAAACTGAGGCACCGCGCAATCAAAGCGAGCTGCCCAGGACCGCAGGACCGGCGGGCGAGGCCTGCGAGAGGCAGACGCAGCTTATCTGAGCCCAGCGTCTGGTTTCTTAGCCGTGAGGTGATTGTAACCCCCTCAGTCAGAAGAGGGGGCGTCTACCTTCCTCACACACCCCCTGGCGACCAACTTCCACAGTCAACTGGCCCGGAGCAGGGGGAATACGCCTGCACGCACACGCACGTGCACACACACACCTGCTGGGAGGGACCCCTGCCGGACTTGACGTCTGAGACAACACTTAGCCTGGGGGAGCTGGGGACCCCACGCTGGGGTTCCGGGTGCCCCCTGAGACTCCGAGTTAACCAGACTCCCCGCTACGGCAGCGCTACGGATACCGGGAGCCAGAGTCCATCGCAGAACAACGGTCAGACTTAGGGAGCTCTGAAGGATTCCCGACCGAGGGGTTCAGGAGCTGTCTGCTCCAGGGCCCGGGGAAGACCGTGGTCACGGAGCAGGAAGACGCGGCCGCGCTCGTGACCGTCACCACCAGCCCCAGTGAGCGTCGGCACGGATTCCCCCGGCACGCACACCGCAGGCTCCGGCCTCGACCCACGCTAGCGGCTCGCGCCCTCAGTGCCGGGACGCCCTGGCGATGCCATTATTCCATTTCCACTTCACAGGTAGGGACTAACTCAGCCGAAGTCACCTGCTGTGCACGAACCGCCCGGCCCAGGGCCACCTCCCCCCCGGAGCCCGGGGAAGGGACCGCTCTGCCGTGTGAACCACACGGAAGACGAAGCCAACCACACAAGCCGGTTTTCCACGCGGGGCTGCCGCGGCCCACCCCTCCCTTCTTCCATCCCCACCCGCACCCCAGTTCTCAGTCTCCTGTCCTGGCTAGAAATCCGCTCCCCAGGCCCCCGGCATCAGCCTCCCTGCACCGGGGGCCTCGGATCCGACCACAGAGCCAAGGCCGCGGGGCTGTCAGCACCTGCGAGCGGGTAGATTGAATTGATAGATTGACTGGGGTTGTCCAGCCACCTGTCGGGGCCGGTGAGACGGCGGATTTATGGCCCCGGCATTGTGGCCTCGTATGTCGGGCCGCGGGGTCTGGGGAGCAGCAGAGGATCCGACGGGCCATCCGTTTCCGCTCACGGCTCTGACAGCGCCGTGTCATCGTGAAACATCACCCTCGGGTGCAGGGAGGACAAAGCGTTTTGCACTTACGCCGGGCCCATCTTTTACCATCACAGCGCCTGTCAGCCTCCAGGGCAGAAGCCCTTCCGTAAACGTGCATTTAGCCAAGAGAAGGTGGGGGCGATCCGTAAAGGGGAAACTGAGGCACGGGCCACCTCAAATCTCAGCCACGTGCAGCCGGGGAGGCCCCACGGCGTCTGGTGCCGCCCCTGTGGTGGGTCTTCCCTCCTCCTCGGGCTCCCGGCGGGGTCTTTGGAGCAGCGACAACCGGCTTAGAGAGGCTGGTGCCAGGCACCCGGCTTCTGCACTCCGGGGGCGTGTTCCCATTTGCTCCTCCCACGAAGGGCCCGGGGGGCTCCCGCTGGTCTCCGGGGCAGGTGAGGAACACAGCTCGCGGGCAGAACGTCTCCCGGATCGGCCGGCGAGATGGGGGTGCGGTGCGTCTGCTCCTGCCTCCCCCTCCCGCCCAGCCCAGCCCGGGGGCTTCCTCGCCTCGTGGCCGGAGTGAGCAGAGCTGGGCGCCCGCTGAGGTCGCCCCTTCATTTTCTCCCCGGGGGCCAGTCCTGTGGGTTCGGAAGAGAAACCTCCGGACAGGAACCTCGCCCTCTCCCCCTTCAATCCCAGCCCTGGCCCCGGCTCTCTCTGCAGAGACCGGGGCGTGTTTACAGAGAGGCCCCCACACGGCGTGCCCCCAGGGTCACGGCTGACACCCAGATGCCCACAGCATCCCTTCGCGGGCCCACCCTCCTCGACACGCCCGGCCAGCGGCGTCTGTTGGCTGAAGGGACGTGGACACCCCTGCGGAGGGGGGAGGGGGGATGGGCGTCTGACCACCTGAGGCCTCCTCCCGGGCGCGCACGGAAGGGTCCCCATATTGTCATCGGCAGTCATCGGGGGGGGGACAACCCCCGGGGACCGAAATATTAGTTCCTCGTCACCTCCTCGGGGAGATGTGAGTCTCCCCTCAGTGTGTGCCCCCTGCCCGGGGGGGTCCCCAGACCACAGAGCTGGCCGCGTCCTGGGCCTGAGCCCCCAGCTCCTGTCCTTGCCCCCCCAGACCCGGCATGCCTGCCCCCCAGCCTCTTCCCCACGACCACGGCCACTATTTCTGTTCAGCCTCCCTTCGGGGCCAGGCTCCGTAAGGAGCCCCTGACTTGCACGGCGGGGCCTTTCATCCTTACATCAACCCTTGAATGAAGCTGCCACACGAGACCGCACTTAACAAGGAAGACCGCAGGGCCCAGAGAGGGCAAGGAGAGTCCCAGGGTTGCACAGCTACGTGGCGGCTGGTCCGCCTGCCCAACCCAGGCCCCCCCTTCCGCCCGGGGCTGCCTCCTGGACTTGGAATGTCCCGGGTGTGAACACACCCCCTGGGGCCCTGATGAGAGAGGGGAGTATGGGCGTGGGACTGTCCCAGATGGCAGACTTCCCCCCCAGGAGGTCTAAGGGCCAGCCACGCCCCCACCCTCATCACTGAGACCCCAAGAAGCACCCCCAAGTTTCCAAGCACAGCTTCATGGCCAGGGCTCCACCTCTGCTGGTCACGAACGTGAGGTTTATTCCCCATTTTCCCTTTTGTTACAAGATCCGCAGCACAGAGTTGCCAGGAGCCGCACCGAGCAGCCTATGGGCCCAGAAAGATGTTCACGGCTCAGCCGGCCGGGCCGTCGGCTCCAGGACAAGGGACGAGCAGCAGCCAGCAGCTGAACAGACTCTTTAATCTTCCAGACCCTCCCAGGCGGGGCCGGCCGCCCCGGGAAGGGTTCAGGCAGCGCGGCCTTCCGGGGACTTGGCTCAGGCCGCGCAGTTGTCCCCGGAGTCCTCGATTTAGATCGTTAATGCTCGGGGGGCTTAAGAGATTATTTCGTCCAATCTCCTCCCTCTACGGACGGGGGCAGCGAGGCTTAGCCAGGCAGGCTCATGCGCCCAGGTAGCGCGAGGCAGCGCGGTGGCTGCGACAAGCCTGTCCCCAGCCCTCCTTCCGCTCTGTGTCAGAACCTGCCCCCCAGGAACAGCAACGAGAGGCCGCCCGGGGGGCTTAGAGCACGCAGGGGTGCGGGGTGCATGGAGCAGAGGCCGCAGAGAGCGGCATACTTGTCCCCAAGGGGTTGGACGAGGGCTCCACCCGGAGCCACCTGGCCTGAGCGCAGGGACCGGGACCCCCAGCCGCAGCGCCAGGGCCAGGGCGGGTCTGGCTGCCCCCCGAGCATGAGCTCTCGCGGCTGGAGCTGGGCCACCGGCGGGGGCTGCCCTGAAGGGCCGGTGTCCCTGCGGCAGGAAGAGGCGGGAGGCAGAGCCGCGCAGAAGGGAGCAGGCGCCTGATCCGGGGACGGACCCCCGTCCATGAAGGTGCCTTCCCACCTGGAGCACCTCCACCCAAAGCAAGTCCTCTAGTCCCCCAACCTCCCTGGACCCCACACCCGGAAGGTTACCCCAGAAGCGGGGTGCCTGTGACCCTGACCCCCGGAAGGCCACCCAGAAGCGGGGTGTCTGTAACCCTGACCCCCAGAAGGTTATACCAGAAGCAGGGTGTCTGTAACCCTGACCCCTGGAAGGTTGGTTACCCCAGAAGCGGGGTGTCTGTGACCCTGACCCCTGGAAGGTTGGTTACCCCAGAAGCGGGGTGCCCGTGACCCTGATCCCTGGAAGGCCACCCCAGAAGCGGGGTGCCCGTGACCCTGATCCCTGGAAGGCCACCCCAGAGGCGGGGTGTCTGTAACCCTGACCCCTGGAAGGTTACCCCAGAAGCGGGGTGTCCGTGACCCTGACTCAGCAGGGTTCGCTGGGCCTGTAACTGCTACCACCTCAAATGAGGTCACACAAGGGCCCCCTGCCCCTCCCACAGGACACGGGAGCCCCTGTGGGGGTCCCCCTCAGGGGGGCTGTCCAGAGGACTGGGGGGGACTCGCATCTTAAAGCCTTGGGGGGGCGATGAGGGAGGCCGTCCTGCGCCCACAGGGCACCTGCCAGGCCTGCTCCCGGGCGTTGCTGCGGCTTTTACGTGTGTGCTCCGTGCGCACGTGCCGTAATTGCCGCCCTGCGGCCCAGGCGGGCAGGGCCGGCCTCGTCCGCGCTACAGATTGGGACGTGGAGGCCCACGAAGCCCTAGGAAGGTGCCCAAATTAGACGCGCTGGGCTCAGCTCCCCGGGTCGGTGGACACAGTTCTTCCCAACACACGTGCGCACCCACGCACGCACACGTGCATCGATGGACGTGCCGCTAGCATTTCAATAATTTGTTCTTTGTGACGACGGTGACCTTGGGTGACCTTGGATCGGTCAGTGCCCGCAAGGGCACAGGCAGGCCGGGCAGGGGCGGCAGAACGCATACGGGGGGTAGCAGCTGGGCGGCACGCGTGGTACCCGAGACTAATGCTGTTCATGCTAAACCAGGGCTGCAGGAACATCTGTTCAACCGGGCACGCAGGCTGCTGGGCCCAGAGCCGCCCCCGTGACCTCTGATGGGGTCAGGCAGGGAGGAGCGGGGCAGGTGCCCCCAAGGTCACGGGCTGTCAAGGGCGGTCTCTATGCACAGAGCTACCTGAGCGTCAGCCAGGCTCTGTGTCCGGCAGGGACAGACGCAGAAAGCCGCCCTGGCTCGGGAGTGGGGACACCCTGGGGGGCTTATTTGCAGACGCTTCATGGCCTTCCATCCAGATGGTTGTCACCCTGTCCGGTCTAACGTCCACTGAGCAGCCACTACTGTGCCCGGGCTACTTTCTGTGCTCTGTCTCCTTTAAGCCGGAGACAGCCTGGTGCAGGGAGCCCCGGGGTCACGTGGGTGCCAAGGACCCCAAGTTCCCCCCACGCCAGTGCATTGCCGTTTTTTAAATTTCTCTTCGCAACTCAAAACACGGAAGATGCTCTGGCTGGAAGAGCCAGGGGTGGGGGGCGGGGAGCTTGCACCCTGCCGCACCCCCACCTCCTCATCTGCACCCCCAGCCACGGCCTGAGGCGTTCCCCTGCCTCCGAGGAACCTCTGTGGGCTCCGGGTGGACCATTCGCCGGGCGGAGCAGCCCTCTGGGAGGCGTTGGGGCTGCACCTGCCAGGCGGGGCGGGCTCGCAGCCCCAGAAATGCAGCCGAAACCCCTGCTGAGGCCGCATCGCTGCTGCAGGACCCCAGCTGGGGCCCTGACCTGCTCCCGCCCCGTGCGCGCCCCCCCCCCCGTTCCATCCACCCCCTTCCGAACGCCGGGGCGGCCTCGGTCGCGGAGAAGAAGGAGGCCGGGGCTCTCCCCTAACCTCTCAGAGGCCACACCCCCCCCCAAGCTAGACAAAGACAATCCCCCACATCACACCCGCTTCCCATCAGCACCTGCTTCTCACCGACAGCCCCAGACACCCGGCTCCCGCCATTCGGGGTGCGCCCACCAGGAGGTCCTCTTCCTCCCCCAGCACAAGCGGGGCACCCACGCTGTCAGCTGTCCCTGCCCCCCTGGAGCCCCTGGGGCCGCCGGGCGGGGGGAGGACTCAGGACGGAGCCCCCGCCGGCCTGGAGCTCAGAGGCCAGAGACGCCTGCGGACCAGAGCACAGCCCTCCCCCCGTGCGGCCTCACCCCTGCCCAACGCCAGGAAAAGCCCACCCTGAGGTCACGATGCCCCTCGCGGGGGGCCGGGCACCCCGCCTGGCCCGGTGAGGATGCAAATCCGAATGCAAATTATATGCAAATGCAGGGCCTGCCCCGGGGGGCCTGGCAGCGGGCCACGTCTGCGGCCTGCCTGCCGCTCGCCCGCCGGGCACCTGGGTGCAGGCTGGAGTCTGCGGGGGCCCTTCCTTCCTCTCGACTGGTGTGCACGTCCCCCCGCGGCACCTCCTCGTCAGCCGATCAGCCGGGAGGGAGACAGACAGGCCGCAGCCGGGCCCCCGAATCCCTGCGGAAAGCTCTCAGAACGTGCACCTCCCCTTCCGCTCATCCACAGAGAGAACCGGCCTCCACCAGGCCCAGTGGGGACCCGCCGGCTGGACTTGGGGAGCCTGGGCCGGGGGAGCGCCACACGCCTTCCCTCAGGGGCCCACGGCCCACACGGCGCTCCGGGCAGGACGCTCCTGTCCGTTTGGGCATCTGCTTCGTTAACAAACCGCGGCTGGGACCCCATTTCCTCCCGGCCCCTCCAGCCACGAGACACCAGCCCCTCCAGCCAGGCTGCTGGGACGGGCTCCGCGGCTGCAGCGCTCCCTTCGCGTCGCTGCACTGGGCTCCTAGCTGAGCTCCCGGTTCCGTGACGGAAACGCATTACAGCGGCGGCTGCGACCCCCGGAAGGCGGGTCCTCCCTCCGCTCCCCGGGAATTCCGGCCGCCAGAACCTCTCTGGCCGCCCCCCCTCCCGGCCGGGCGGTCACAGGCTGCCCCTACGTGGCCTTCGCCGTGTCCCTGGGCCCTGAACACAGTGTCAGGGGGTTTCCTCGCGGCCTGACGAAGCCTTTTTCCCTTCGATCTTCTCCAGAGGGAAGACCCAGGCGTCGCCCCCACGCGAGAGGCTGGGGTGGGAGCCGCCCGCCATCCACGCGGCCCGCTCCTCGGCGGAAACGGGAGTGTGAGTGCGGGGACGCGTGTTCTCCCGCACAGTGAAAATGCAAACGCAGGCACACCCGATGCCAGCGCGCTGGCTGTACCGGCGCCCACGGCCTGCGCTGACGTTCCGCCGGAGGCCGGGCCCGGCCCGTGTGGGCCACCGTACCCCAGTTCTCGGACCCTCGACACCCGATGGTGAAGACGCCGTCCCAGCTCAGTTCTGGGAGGCGCGGTGAGCTCAGCCTCCCTCCAGAGCGGGCGTTCGGGGAGGCAGGGACCTCCCGGGCGCTCCGGACACGTTCAGTCTCCGCTTCATCCCACCCTCTTCTCTCCCCGCCTCCCCCTGCGCCTCACAGATGGACAAATTATTGCGGGAGGATATTGTCTTCGGGAACAGGCTTGCACGATCCCCTTCCCCTTTTCCCGGGTGACCGCAGGAGCCTCAGCCCCCGGCCCCCACGGCACCGCGGCCTCGCCAGCTGCCCATGCCCCCCGCCCGGCCCCCTCCCCAAGCAGAGCGGGCCCCAGGGGCCAGCCTGGCACCCAAAACTCCATCAAGGCGCGAAGGGAGACAGAGGCCCGCGGATGCCCAGCACGGATGCTGGAGCCGCCGCATGATGGAGGTGCCCGGGCTCCAGACCCGTGGTCACTGCGGGCGGCCCCACCAGGCGCCTCCAGCTCAACCCCTGGACCCCAGGCCCGTGGTAACCGGCCCCCCAAGTTGGAAGGGGCTTGGGCCTCCTGGGCCTCCCTGCACCCCCGACCCCAGCGGCCCCCGGTCTATCCAACGGCCTGCGCTTTGTTTCTGACGCCCAGCTTCTAGAAAAGGGGGACCCTTCAGATCATCCCCAAGGGCCCTCCAGAGATGGGGTGCAGGAGGAGGCCGAGGACAAAGCCCCCGAGAGTGTGGCTGCGACGTGTCCTGGGCCTCCTCCCCGCTGGCGAGAGAACAGGGGAGAGAAAGCTGCCGCTCGTCACCTTATGTATTTTTAATATTCATGTAATTAAAGCCGCAAGCAGAGCCAGCCGGCAGGGGTGGAGGGAGGCGGGCAGAGCCGCAGCCAGAGACTGGGGTGTGTAGGGGGTGGGGTGGGGGGCTTCCTACTGGGCTGAAGTGGGGTGAGCGGTGATGTCCGGGGAGGGGGCGTCATAGGGGGCCATGAACCAGCCGAGAGCAGACTCAGTGTGTGGCCCGCTCGCCCACCCCACAGGGTCTGAGAGACTCACCTACTTTATCTGGGCCTTTGGTGTGGCTTTGAGGGGTCGTCACAGACAAATAAAATCAGGGCCACCCCCCTTCCCCCCAAAAACCAGGAGACGCTGCTGCCGTCAGCGGCAGGTTGCAGATTTCTGGGGCGCGGGCCCTGGAGGACTGGACCCCTGAGTGCCCATCCTCTGTGGGAGCCCCCTTCCCCCACCGCCTGCGGGTCCCGGGCCAAGTGGGGCGAAGCCGACCGGCCCCCGGGGCGCGGACGAGAAAAGTTAGGGGCTGAGCTGGCGGAGCGAGGGCACCGGACAGGCCGCCTCGTGTCCCGCCCTCTGCGCGCCCCGAGCGCGGCCTCCGCGGGCGCCCCGGAGCCGGACGCCAGGAGCGGCCGGGCTGCAGCCAGGTGCCCCGGTGACTCTGGCCGGACACGTCCGGCCGCGGCGACTTGGAGGATCGCGCGCGCACAGAGCCCCGGAGGCAGGTCCGGGCGCACCGGGCACCTGGATCCAACCCAGCTGCGCGGGGAGGGCGCCCCACACCGGCCTCACAGCCCCGCCGGGGAGGGCGCCCCGCACGGCCCCGCACGGCCCGGCCGGGGAGGGCGCCCCAGACAGCCCCGCACGGCCCGGCCGGGGAGGGTGCCCTGCACAGCCCCTCACAGCCCCTCACAGCCCCGCACAGCCCCGCACCGGCCCGGCCGGGGAGGGCGCCCCACACAGCCCCTCACAGCCCCTCACAGCCCCGCACAGCCCCTCACAGCCCCTCACAGCCCCTCACAGCCCCGCACAGCCCCGCACAGCCCCGCACAGCCCCTCACAGCCCCGCACAGCCCCGCACCGGCCCCCGGAGCCGCTGACCAGGCGCCGAAGCCGAGCGTCTCGCCCCTTGGGGCGCAGCGCCGCCGGGGTCCTGGGGCGGGGGGCGCGCGGGGGTCCGGGGCCGGCGACCTCGGGGGTTGGGAGAACAAACTTGCTGCCCGCAGGACCCCGGCGCTCGGGCCCCGCAGCTCCGGGCCCCGCGTCCAGCGCGGCGAGAGCCAGCGCCGTGCGGCCGAGGGGCATGCCAGGAGCCCCACGAGGCCACGGCTCCCCAGGTGGGCGCGCGGCCGGGGGACCCCCCGCGCTGCACTCGGAGGGCACCCCGGGGCCGCCCCGCCGCCCGGCCCGGAGCGGGGAGGTGCGGGGCTCGCGCGCCGCCGCCCGGACCCGGGCGCTGCGCCCCAACGGCCGGCGCGGGAGGCTGGCGGGGCGGCCCCGGGGCCCACGGCCACCCGCCCCTCCCGGCCCGGGGGTGCCCTGGGCCCCGACCCCGTTGTGCCCCCAGGGGCCAGGCCCCGAGGTCGGTCCCCGGGGCACCGGCACGCGCCCCCGGGGCTCACCTTTGTGTAAAGAGTCCAAGAGCAGGAGCAAAGTTACCAGCCACATGCCCCCCGGGGCCCTGTGCTCCGGGCGCGGGCTGCTGGGGCCGGCCGTGCGGCAGCGCCTCTCCCCGGCTCCGCGCCCGCCGCTCTGCTCCTCCTGAGCGCTCGGCGGCGGCGGCGGCTCCTCCCTCCTCGGCTCCCTGGCTCCTGTCATCGGCGGGGCTGGGCTAGGCGGCCGCTCTCCCCGCCCCCCGCGGCACCCGGGTGCTGAGCGCAGCGCCAGCCCGGGGCGCACAGGGGCCCCCAGGCCCCGGCCCGGCGGGCAGGTCCTGGACCCCGCGGGCCCCCGGCAGGGAGGCCCCGGGGGGACCTGCCACCCACCGGCTGGGAGCCTGTGGCCGCACGCAGGCGTGCCTGAGGTTTGCACAAACCAAGGACGTCTGTGTCTCCCGGCCTAGCCACCTGGGGCCGGTGCCTCCTGCAATCTTGAGACTCAGTTTACCCCCTTGGGAGAGGGGGTGCTGGATGCTCTGAATAAAGCCCCTGACTTGGATCCCGTGCGGCTGCTCTGTGACCGTCCCCACCTCCAAGCTCAACGCTGCAGGCCCTCCCGGCCGCCGGTCACATCTGCAAGTGGGCTGCCCCGCCGCCCGGGAGCCCCGGGCTGCCCCCAGATGCCCCCCGGGCTCTGGAATCTCCCTCGGCACTTGGCACGCTGGGTAACTTAGACATTATCTGCAGCAAATAGCTCAGAGCTGCTGTATGTACGCATCTTCCTCCTGTGTCTTCACCCCCTCGCCCACCCCCGCAGCTTTCTCACCCAGCGAACACTGGCTTCTTATCGGTGCCCGTAGGAATCAAGGCGGGCAGGGCGGAATCAGCCTCCGCACGCTGCAACTCCAGAATCAGGGCCCCTGCGGGGGCCAGAAAGGCCGTCCATAGGAGCTCTGAGAATGGAGTAGGTCACCGCTGGGTCCCTTTCTTAAAGGCGACAGCTGCCACCTCGATGTGCCCGGGCGGCCTGGCCGGGCGCGCTGTGGACCTGGTTCTCTGAGGTGTGCACGGGGGGAAAGAGGAAGCGAGGTGGCAGGCATGCTGGTCTAGCCCCGCTGGACACGTCAGGAAAACGGACGTCCCCCAAGCGTCTTGCCCAGGATCCAACTCCTCATCCCCAGGTTAAGATATCCTTAGAGATTTTCTTTTTTAAAGATTTATTTGATTGTTTTTGACACAGAGACAAGGGGGAGGCCCAGAGTCGCCTCCATCGTTGCATGTCATCCGTTTTTGACACGGTTTCCTTCCACACAGGTGGGCGGGGGCCGTGCAGGGCGGGGGCCGGGCAGGGGAGGCGCACCCCAGGAGCTGGGGGCTGAACCAGGGGGCCTCCCAAGTGGGAAGCTCGTCCCAGCAAGACCCGACGGCGGCCACACCCCTGCTCAGCCTGTGGGTCCGCACGGGCCGGGGTCGGGACCAGGACTCGGTCCTCGGACCCCCAGGCTGCAAAGCGAGCGCTTAACCCTCAGAGCCATCTCGGCTCCCCCAAGATATCCCTAGAGATTTTAAGCAACATTTAAAAAGTATTCATTTACCTTTTTGTTAAAATGTACATAGGATTTACCACGTCGCTGTTTTTAAGTGCACTCCTTGGTGGCATTTAGCTCATTTACAACGATCCATTTCCAGAACTTTTCGCCATCCACACAGAAACTTGGTGCCCACTGAAGTGGCACGACCCACTGTCCACCCCCTACCGCCTTTGTGTCTCTGTGAATTTGCCTGTTCGTGGGACCTCATACAAGTGGAACCATGCAAAGTGGTCCCTTTGTGACTGTCTTACTTCACTGAGCATGTCTTCAGGGTTCATCCATGTCGTAGCCGGTGTCAGAATTCCATCCCTTTTCACGGCTGAGTAATATTCCACGGCATCTCATTGATCTGTTCATCTGTGCATGGACATCCCACTTTTCAGTTGTCACAGTAATGCTGCTATGAACGTGGATTCGCAGGGGCCTCTTCCTTCTCAGAGGCCACTTTCACTTCTCGGGTCTAGCCCTGGAGGTGGAGCTGCTGGATCAGGGTCCCTCCAGCTTTAACTTTCTGAGGAACTGCAGGGTGCGTTTGCTTTTCCTGGGTACTCCTGTATGCGTTTAAGGGCTCCCTGATCCGATTGCTCCCCGCAAGCCTCACAACATCACCGGGAGCTTTCTCAGTCCCTTTTAAAACAGGTGAGAGAGCTGAGGTCACCCTGTTGGTAGCACAAGCGGGCCTAGAACCCAGGCCCCCTGGCTCCGGGCGGAGCCGCTGGGTGCTTTTTGGTAGCTGTTCTGTCTGTGGACACACAGGCAGAGAGCAGAGACCCAGGCAGACGACAGCAGGTGCGTGCGATGACCCGGCCCAGCCCCCTGCTTCACGGAGGGGGAAGCTGAGACCCCGAGTGAGGAACCCCGGGACCTGCCCGGGGCCAGGCAGACGGGGCCAGGCCCAGACGCTCCCGGCTTCTGGCTCGGCTCCCTTCCCTGGCCACCCCTCGCCCGCGGGGCTCATTCTTCCCCCACGTCCCTTCCCTGGGAGGAATCCGGTTATTTAAAACTAAGCCTATTGACCCAGAGCACCTGGCCCGGCTGTGCCGAAAATAAACCGCTAAGTCAGACGGGGCGATGGCGCTGCGAACGGGAGGGGGCGGCCCGAACGGGCCTGGGGCTGTCAGCCAGCTGCTCCCGCCCCCCGCGCTGGGAGGAGGCAGGGGGACCCCTTCCTCCATGGACTGAAGGACGTCCCACCACCTCGGTTACACCTGGGGCACAGCCCTGTGTGTAGGGGGAGGCCGTACCCTGCAGAGGAGGTGTGTGTTGGCAACAGCAGGTGGGCAGGTGGGCAGCCCATAACGTCACGGTTAAGAGCGGGCTTTGGAGACAGAGCCCTCAGCCCTCCTCTGCCCTGGACTAGTTGCACACACCAGGGGCACCCACGTGTGCCAGGCCCCGGCGCCCCCAGGTATGAAGTAGGGACAGCCCAGCGTCTCCCTGGGCAGCTGCTGTGAGGATGAAATAAGACAAGCCCCCAGGGCCGCACGTCCACACGGGGGAACCTGTCCCCCGTGTTCCTGGCCTGTGGGGGCGGGTAGGGACGGCTCCGTGAGAGCATGACGGGAGCCCTCGCTCCACACAGTGACAAGGACGGACCCGAGGAGCTGACAGTCCAGGCAGGAGGCCGCAGGAGCCGGGGGATGGGCAGCCGGGTCCCTGAACGCCTGGTCCTTCCGCTCGTGCATTTTCCATGTCCTGGGTCTTGTATTCAGGGAAGTGTCTTAGAATGGGGCGGCTGGGCTCGTGCGAGTTCAGAATTTCCCTCTGAGCAGGCGTTTGCGGGGAAGGCGGCGTGGGCAGTCAGCAAGAATCCCAGTGAGCGACCCCCACGGGACCGTGCCCCGCGACCCTGACGCTCTTCCCCCACCGCCGACATTCAGGGGGGTTTTTATTTTTAGTAAAAGGGCCACAGTCCCAAATGGGATGGAAACTCTCGCACCCTCACACCCACGCGTGTACGCCGTGGTGAGCACACAGGCCCACCTGTGCTCACATGCCATTTCAATACAACCCCAAAGCTCTGCGCTGGCGTTTGGGGGATCCATGTCTAATAGGGACACATGACCCATTTGAAACCAGTCATTACTTTCAGTATTTTATTGCATCAGAAAACTAGGTGATGATGTGGCTGGAATGCGCGTGTGCGTGAGTGCATATGTGTGCATGCTTGCACACGCATGCACATGTGTGCGCACGTACACACATGGAGTGTGTGCACGTTTCGCATGCGTGTTCAGGTGCATGCGAGCACATGTGTGCATGCATTGTGTGCGCGCATGCATGTGCGTGCCTGCACATATGTGTGTGCGTGCATGTGTGTGCGTGCACGTGTGACCAGTGCCAGTTGGAGCAGCTACATGAAGGCTCCGGGAGGCGAGTCCCCTCCAATTCAGGTTAGCGGTGGATATTTGAGGATATTATTTTCCGTGTTAGGACCGGAGCCATCATGAGAAACAACAGATGTTTTCATTGTCTAACACACACAACAGCTTATACATGTTGGATACGTCTCTTCAGAAACAAAGGCATATGATTGAGCACAGCCTTCACATGGGCTCTGAGATTCTTTTGTAACTTCAGTATAAATACGGTTCTCAGAAGATAAATCAATACCCAACCAGACCAATGTTAAAAATTTAACATCTGAAGTTATATCGCTAATGTGGGATTGACCTTCTTCGTACTTATTCATTGATTGGAGGTGAAAAGAACAAACAAATAAGTATCTCTCTGCCTTTCCTTTTTTCAGCGTGTAACGTATTTTCATGTGGACCCCATACCAGAGATCCCGGGTTCTCAGCTCGCCTTTGCCGCCTTCGCCAGCCGTGTGGTCTCAGACCCGCCACTCTACCCGTCTGGGCCTCAGTTTCCTCACCAGCAAAATGAGGGAGCTGAGCTAGAAGGATGACCCGGGTCCCGCCCCCACACTGGAGAGGTGTGCGCACAGATCCACACACGTGGGGGCGTGTGTGTGTGTGTGTAGGTGTGTGTGCACGTCCCACAGACCTATGCCTGTTCCCCAGTGCAGGCAAAGAAACAGAAATACACATGTTCACGCAGAGACGCCCAGAAGCAAACACACACACACACTAAATAGCTGTCTCTTCAGAGGCAGGCACGTGTGTCACCTTCCTGAGACAGGAGGGGTCGCCGGGACACCTGCAGCTAAACGGTAGCCGTCACTAACCCCCCGTCCTCCTTGAACCACAGCTCCACGCAGTCCCCTTGGGGGGCGTGCAGGTGCGTTTCCCGTGTGCCCTGCTCAGTGCCTGTCCCGGGAGGCGGGCGGATGGTCCTCAGGAGCCGACCGAGGGCCAAGCGTCCGCGCGTCTGGGACGAGAGCTACTCGGGCTGGAGAGGCAAGACCGCGGCGGGCTGAGGGGCTGATGGACGGCAGGTGTGGTCAGCGGGGCAGCCCTGCGGGGAGGCCCAGCTCCCAGCTCCCAGGGCTCATCTGTCACAACCTCCACGCTGAACCGGCGACCCACACGTGTGTCGGACTCGGCCGAAGTAGCTGCTCCTCTCTCTCTCTCTCTCGGGGATTTATAACCGAGCCACGACCTCCTAACGATAGCGACTCTAACCCAGCACTGCGCTAAATACTCTCACCGGACCCTGAAAACCACCCTCTAAAACCGGTATAACGACCGCCGCTCCGCAGACGCCGGGGCCGGGGCTCCGAGCTGGGCCACCTGACTTAAGCGGCTCCCTCCCTTCCGTGGTCGCCGGGGGTGCTGCTGCCCCCGTGACAGAAAGGCCTCCCTAGGGACGATTTCCACCCCGTGCAGAGTGGGGAGACTCGTACGAAGAGGGACCGCACCCCCGGTTTCCAGCCACCAGGGCTGACGTGCCTCGTCCCACCTGTGCCCATTCCCGCCCTCACCCCCGTCCTCACGCCACGCCGGCCCCACCCGGAGCTGAGGCCAGGCAGACCCCGCCCCCCGCACACGTGGACTTCAGCCCAGCCCCGCCCCCACCAGCCTGTCCCGGGGCGCAGTCGGCTCCCTCCCGGCCCCGGGCCTCTGTGCCCCTCGTGGGCCTGGCTGGCCCCAGCCCCCGGCTCTCTGGAGATCGGGGAGCTTCTGCCTTGTCGGGGGCCTTGTCACAAGTTTCTCCGCCAGCCTGGATGAGGGTCCCCCCTGAGCCCCAGCTCCTGTTGCAGGACATGTGGGGCTCTCCTTCCTGCCCAGGAGGGAACGACCCCCACCCCACCGAGCCGCAGGGCAAGAGGCGTGGAGGGTGGTGTGTCTCCTTCGTCGTCGGTACCGTGGCGGCCACCTCTCCGTGGGGCTGAGAATGCCGCGTTCTCCACGTTGTTTGGAGGGACGAGCACGCGGGCCATGGACAGCAGGTGTCGCCCACAGACTGTCCCCCCAGAAACGTGGGAGGAAGAGGTGGGACCCCGGTTTGCCTTCCAGGCTGGGTGCAGCTGGACTTGGGGCAGGTGGCAGGGAGGTCGGCCTGAGGGGCTTCGCCTTCAAAGAGGCAGCCTGATGGGGCGCCGCCCGGGTTACCCCGTGGGCCGTGTGGCTCTCAAGGCACGTTCACGGGAAGAGCCCGCAGCGAGACCGGCGACAGCGAGACGGTGTCTGTGTCTCACAAGGGAGGAGGACGTGGCTGGAGGGTGGGCAGCCGCCCCATGACGGGCCACCGGGCGCTCCCCGCTTCCGTATTCCGGGCGCTCTGCCGAGGCAGAGCACGCAGAGGAGACCCGAGAGCAGCTGTCCTGGAAAAGCGTGAGCGGACGGGCGCTCCCACAGCCCCTGTCTCAGGTCACGCCGTCTTCCCGGAGCAGCGCCCCTCGGGGACTCACATGCCACCGTCCAGCGAGGGTCTGCACCAGGGCAGCGGCTCCCAAGCCCAATGACACAACTGTATGCACATACATGCATGTGCACACATGCACAAACATGTGTGTGCATACCGATGCACAAACACGTGCATGCACGCACATGCATGGCACATGCAGACACGCACGTGTGCATAGCTGCATAGGCACACACATGCACATGCATGCACCGTGCACGTGCATACATGCAGTGCATGGGCGCATGCATGTGCACACATGCACACACATGTGCACACACACACAAGGGGACAGAGAGGGACACTGCAGGCTAGAGCCAGGCTCCTGTGCCCCGCGCTTCCCGGGTACGTGGGTGTGCGCCGTGTAGCGTGGCCTCGGGGCAGCAAGCGGGAAGCACAGGACTGGAAGATACGCATAGATGGACTTCCGTTCTTCCGTTCCAGAACCGTTTCCGCTTCAGCCCGTCCAGATGCCGAACACAGTGCCCGGCATGTTCTTGGCGCTCAGATACTCGACCAGGAGGTTGCTGAACGTGCCGGAGACCCTGCGCTGACATTGCTGCCTCCCCCCGTGAGCCCCGCTAGGTCTGCAGCACACAGTGGCTGACCGTCTTGTTCACACGCGGTCTCTTCAGTCTTTCTCACCCCCACGTGAGATGAGGGAACCGAGGTGCAGAGACGCTGAGGGGCTGTCCTGTGCGCCTGCTGGCCGGGGGCAGAGCCAGGCTGCAAGTCCAAGTCGGTGTGCGCCCTCCCGCCCCCACCCCGCACCGCAATCTTCCTGCTTCCACCACCTTCCCCGCAGGGTCTGCGAAGAGGAGGCCCTACCGGACCAGGAAAGAGGGAGTCTCCCCACTGCCTCCAAATGTGGGAGCGGGACAAAAGGAGCAGGAGCCACCTGCCAGCCTTGGGGAGTGGGCTCAGCGTGGAGCTCCCGGGCAGGTGACGGCCCCCCGGCAGCCGGAGCCGCCCCTATGGCTCCGCCTGGTCCCTGGGACGTGTCTCTGCCCCCAGGGACATCCTCAATGCTGGCCCTGTGACACCTCCTCTCCCAGGCGTCTGCATGAGAACCTGGTTGTCTGTCTCCCCCTGGTGCCACAGGACGGGATGGGGGTGCCACACGTCACAACTAGGAAGGGTCTGGAAAGGTCCAGAAGGACCCGGAAGGGTCTGGAGGGCCCCAGAGGGGTCCGGAAGGTTCCGGCGGGGTCCGGAAGGGCCCGGAAGCAGCCGAGTCCCATCCCGCCCACTCTCTGGGCGGGTCCTAAGGGCTGGGCTCCTCCCCAATGACCATGTTACTGTCTGTATGGAGACCTGACATGCCATTGACCTCAGAGCAGAGGACACTCGGCTCCCGCCCATGCAGGCTGATTGACAGGCCTTTCAGGGGACAAAGCCCCTGCCCCTGCCACATGCTCCTGGGCCAGCCTCGTCCCCTCTGCTTTGTCCAGTGTGTCTTGTCTGTTGTCATCACTTCCCAGTGCCTGTTGTAACTATTAGGAAGAAGCAAGTGCGCGCGTGTGCGCTCATGTGTGTGCATGTGTGAGCGTGCATATGCGCACGTGTGCGCACGTGTGTGTGTGTGTGTGTGTGTGTGTCCGCACGCGCACAATGGCTTTCCCCGGAGCCCCGCTTTCCTGGGAGCAGGAAGGGGACCAGGGAACCAGCCACAATGCCCCCCTTCCATCTTCCCCAAGCCCCTCGGCTTTGACGCCAAGGCCTGGAAGTTGTGTCTCGTGTTTGCTTTTCCCCCAAAGCCAAGTCCAGAGACAGACTGTGGCCTGGCGGAGGTCACACAGCAGGCTGAGGACATGGCAGCTGCGGGGCCGGTTCTCCACCTTCTCCTCGCGCTTGCGCTGAGCTGCACACGACATTCTGAGGTCAGAATGTCCCCAGCCGCGGTCACCAGTGGAATTCCTCTTGGGCACAGCCCTGAAGCCCTCCGGGGAAGCCACGAGGCCACCGTGGTCGGTTCCTGACCAGGGAGATGGAGCGCGTCGCACCCACGGCTGGGTGGCAGCCGCGTGGGTCACCCGGGGAAGCAGGCAGCCCCATCCTGGCTCGGCCCCGGCCTTCCAGGCAAGAGGCCGCCCACACCTGGGGGACCCCTCACCCTGGTCCCCTCTTGTCACCTCCCCAACCTCTCCTGTGCCTGTCGGGCCAAAGCCCTGGACTCTCAGGTTCCCAGTTCTGAACAGGATTTCATCCCAAACCCTCAGTCACTCCGCCACAAACAACGTAAAGTGTCCCCACACCAGGGAGGTCAAGTGGGGTCCCCCAACCCCCAAGGCCTTTGCTAGAAGGGCCCGTGGTCCCAATTCCAAGGCCCAGGCTGCACCCGTCCCTCCAGACAGGGACTCACCCCAACGGGATGGGGCTGGCCGGCCGCGGCCTTGGCCCCTGGTGGCCCCTGGTGGCCCCTGGCCAGGTGCTGTCGGGTGGACCGTGAAGAGTGGGTGCCCGGCCGGGAGCAGGTCACCGCCGGCCACAGGCCCTGCTGACCAGCAGCTCGGAGCCCAGCTACGGGGCCCGCAGGTCAGCAGGGCGGGGTTCACGGCTGCTGCCCAGGAGTGGGGGGAGGAGGCCTGGGGGAGACTCAACAGCCCCCCCACCCCGTCTGCCCGGGGAGCCCACTGGCTTTGACAGGCAGGACCAGTGTGGACGCTCAGGGTGGGTTTTTGGGGGGGCTGCCTAGTCCTGGCTCAGCTGAGGAGAGTTTGGGATTGCTAAGGGCTCTCAAACTTTAGAAAAAACTGCCCCGTGCCAGGGGCCGCCTCCCTGTGGAAGGGGGAGCAGGCCTGCAGAATGTGGGGGTACCAGGCCGCTCTAGCCCCCCGGACGGGGAGCCAAGTGCGGGGCTAGGGGGAGAGGACCCTGCCCCAGGCCACCCAGGCCGGGGGTGCCAGCCTCAGCCCAAGGAGCCCTGCCCCCTCCCCCAGCTCAGGGCCCCACACGGACGAGAGCGCCCGTCCACAGAGGGTGCAGAGGCCGGGCGTGCGGGGCCGTGGCCGGGGCGGGCCCACCTCCCGGCCCCTTTCAGCCCATCCCGTTCACCTGGGGGAGGTTTAAACACCAACGGCCCAGCCATTGGGTCAGCGTCTCGGCAGCTGAGGCTGAGAACCAGCAGCCCCTTCCTACCACACACGCATGCACATGCATGCACACGCATGTGCGCACAGGCACACACGCAGGCACGCACACACATGTGCAAGCAGAAAGACACCCCAGAGGAAGCCGGGGCACACCTGCGGGGTGTGCAAGCAGAAGGACAAGAGCTCGAGGCCCTCCCAGGGCTCCCAGGAGACGGTTCCCTGGGCCCCTTAAGAGCTGAGTCCAAAACGGGCGGATCTGTAGTGAGGCGCGTGCGCCCTCTGGTGGCGATCACGGGGGTTGCAGGCGCCCCGACTATTGCTTCCTTTTGTCGCCAAGTCCCGTCCAATCCCTTCCCAGGCGGGCTTGTTCTCTGTGACTCCATTTGTGTACGAACTGCGGAAAATTCCACCGCGACGTGGAAGTGCAGTGGCTCCCAGTCCCCGTGAGCTGCATGGAAAGGGGAGCGGCCGTGGTGAGAGGGGCGGGGACCCCCCAAACCCCAAGTGCTGCTCTGCGCTGGCCGCCCTGCAGAGCCACCCGCGTGGGTGACCTGCCCCCAGAGTGACAGTCAGGGGTCCCCAGGGGGCTGGGCCTCCGGGGGCTGGGCCCGCACCCCAGGCTGACAAGCTGGGGGCCGATGGAGCCCCGTGTTTTACGGGGGTGGAGGACTGGCCGCACAGGCCGCTGGGGGTGACTCACCCGGGGCTGATTCTCCTGCGGGGCCGCTGGGCTTCCCCCTCTCAGTGGGCAGGCTCGGGCCTGCGTGTGGAACCTTCTAGAAGTGTGACTCCTCTGCTTGGCGCCTACTTCTCCCCACGGGGCCCAC